>JAOTOL010000940.1:0-177345 GCA_034440575.1 Imbricaverruca yamaguchii
CTTGGGCAATAGCTGACTAGTGACTACGCTCCTGCAGGGCGGCGCGTGACGTCACAGCGCAGCCCCTCCCCTCTCTGTGGGGAGGTCCGGTGTTGTGACCAGAGAGGATCTGGCTCATGAGGCTCTGAGCTCGAAGTTAGATATTTCGTAGTGATAGTAATGGTAGGTAACGCATTGCAATGAAGGCAAATTTTATAAAAAGAACGAGAAGGCATGTCTGGTTTTGGTGCATACTGCATCACATAGCGCACAATAAATTAACGAAATATTGTCTCCCCACCCCCAGCTTTCAAAACTAGGAAAGCAATTGTGTTTTCTTACACGACGTGATATTTCCTCGGAGTGGAGAGTCAGAGAATGATCGTCGAATTGTGTGGTCTCAAGCTAAGCGACTATCGAGCGTCAGAATCCCGATGCATCTCACTATGCACACTGGCGGCACGAGCCAACTGGCGGGCAAACCGTCACGTAGCTCCCGGTACCCGGACCTGGGCTGTGGCTGCAGGTAGCACGCATTAACACGCAAACAATGCGGTGAAAAGGAAGACGGCCGTGGGCGACAAACTTGCCCCCCCTCCCTCTGATGACGCAGTCGTCGGTTGGCCCGACGATGTGCCGTCGATGACATACGTATGCCCAAGAGCCGTACCACGGGAGACTTTCGTCTTGAGGTATATCGATAAATTCACTGGATACCTAGCGCACCACGCACTGAACTCGGTCTGTAGAGGAGTTGACGCGCTGGGAATCCGTTTCTTTTAACGTGTGAACCTTCCCAGAATATAGAGGGTGACGCTGGTATGTACAAACATGAAAAGGCAAAAAGCGTTGGAGTTGTGCAGATTCTGGGCATTGAGATCAGACATGTGGAGTATGTGGATATCACGGATCAGCCATGTGGAGTATGTGAAATTCAAGGATCAGACATGTGGAGAATGTGAATTCCAGGGATCAGACCTGTGGATTGTGAATCTCGGGCATCAACCATGTGGAGAATGTTGACCCAATGGTCAGACAGGTGGAGTATATGGATTCCAAGGATCAGATATTTGGAACATGGGAATCTCATGGATCAGACATATGGATTATGTGCATCCCAGGGAGCAGACCTGTGAAACATATGGATCTCAGGGATCACACATATCAAGTATGGGATCCCTTGAATCAGATATGTGGAGTATGTGGTTCTCAGAGAGCAGACCTGTGGAGTATGGGGATCCCAGGATAGGTGCAGCGCGACACATCCACATGCATACGCCCAGCATGTGCACGAGAGAGATGTGCACGGGAAAATGACCTCGCATAAACATATGTATGCAAATAAGTTGCGCTAAGTTCGTGGAGGGGACATGTTTGATGCCGAGGGTGACAGTTGTATGAGTACGGCATGGATCATTGAAACTATGCTCGTTCTATAGTATACTGATTTGTAGTATTTCGTTCAGGAGACAATATAGACATATATTTGGACTCGCCTATGTGATTAGCGCATGCCTGAGCTCGCCCCTGGGCATCGGCTGACAGTGTGACCCGTGGCGTGTCAATGGTGACGGCGCTGATGGTTAGCGGGGAATAAATGGCGGGGAATAAATGGCGGGGAATAAATGGCGGGGAATAAATGGCGGGGAATAAAGCGTTCGACTCGGGTCGCGCTGTGTACCGGCTCGTCCGGGAAGATGACGGGCAGCCTTCACGTATTGATTGTATGTGTGCCCGCTGTACGGTCACGGTAAAGGCATGCACTGGTGTGCGCTAATTGTCCAGCTACAACTGGTTGGATTACACCCGACCCATTAGCGGCGGGGTTTTTCCGTTGTGCAAGAGATAATTGTTTGACAGCAAAGCTGGATTGATACCTATAGTTCCCTGTAATGTCTAGCTGCTTCACACAATGCACTGAATAGAAAGCTACTGACATACTTTTACAAGCGATGTGTTGTTCGTGGCATACGTGAATTTGTAGCGTTGTGTTGAGAGCGATGCATCGAATACTCTTCATGTCGCTCGCTAGCTTAGCTCGCATCCTGCCCCATGTAGCAATTTGGTGAAATTGTGCAGCCGACGACAATGGTTCCAAGCCTCAGCACCCCGTCCCACCGAGTTAAAGCATCAGATGCAAGGCCGGCGCATTCCTTTCCATGAACAGCAACCTAACTTTACACATTCGACGTCCACTTAATTTACCTAGAAGTGGACGTACACTTCTAGGTAAATTAAGTGTAAAACACCACACCCGCTGGCCACTCGGCTGTTCTGGCCCTCGCTATCCAACCGCGCACAGCCTGCCATGGCGAGTCTCAGCGCGGTACTTGCAATGCCACAAGCGTCCGCGTCTGGGCATCGCGCGCACTAAGGCCGGACAGGAACCGAAACAAAACCTCGGACACTGACCGGCGGCATGTCGGCTGACTTTTAGCGCCTGGGGGCGGATCCAGTGAGCTTGGCTTTTACTCACGGCAACGCAGCTGCATACGGCAACGCAGCTGGCCACCGGCGAAAGCGTGGATAATACGGTTTAGTACGATGGAGGGTGCTGCGCTGAATTGATGCGTGCCGAATAAACTGCATGGGAACGTTGCGATGCATGAAAAAGGACCTGGAAACACCACTGCATCTATGCCAATTCGACAAATCGACACATTATGCTTCGGAATACTACATGCGCTATATTCAGTATACCTATGTCACATTCGGCAGACGACCCTGATTCCGACAAGAACGCAGCCCATTTCGATCGCGGTGGAATGTTTTCAATGTGCGTATGTCAAACTTTGGAGGCACAATTTCCGCGATGGTACTCCCTACTGAATATGGAAAACTGTCTTATATTTTAAAGTACTAAGACAAATTGTCGAAATCAGTTTTACATATTTCCCAAATTCCCGCATGTGGAACTTGAAATTCAGTTAATCATTCACAGTTGGCCTACTCCTTGCCCTCTCCCGGCCAGCGACCCTAACGGTGTCGTATAATTGCATACCATTATTCGACACATATTTTTTTAAATAAATTTAATCCGAGATGTTGCTGGGGTGGCTTGAGGAGCCAGGTTCTATTGCTAAGCAAGCTTGTTGCGTGAACCCTGGCCCCACCACAAACAAAAAACATTAAAGAAGAAGGTTTAACGTGCCGCCGATGCACCGAACCATTATACGACACATATCGTGTACTCACAATGCATGGAGGTGGGACGCGCTGTCTGATAACATGAAAAATGAATGCAAATTATCGGAGCAGATTGAATACAGCATCGCACGTAAGAGCTGCGACTTATGTAAACATGTACCAGGCACACCTGCAGGCGTGATGCCATAGCTCAGTGACCTGACAAGAACTGATGGATTTTATCGGAAGGTTCGAAAACAATTAAACGCTGTGCAAAGCAAAAACAAAACGCTATGCAAAACAGCGGCATGTTTCAGGATTCCGTTTTCCAGTAGCTGTGAGAAAACTGCTTAGCTACATTCAGTCTCCCGGCTGAAGCGGGAGAAAGTTAGTGTAAGGGGTTAAAGCAAGGGTTTAATCAGATCTTTTTGCGCTGCATGGTGTGCTGCATGCGAGGAATGTATATAGTCTTCCAGCTTCCCAGTAAAAGGAACCATTAGCCGAATGTTTCTTTATTTTAGAGACTTGTATTGTATTGTCCAGGCTCATATGCTCCATAGCAAACGTGCTATAGATACCACATGAAGCCGACTCGACTTCATGCGTTCCTTTATATATATTAATCCATCCATGAAGGATTAGCGACCACTTAGCAATTATAAAATAGAGAATGGGACTCCCATATCACATATAACACGCACACACATGTAGGTCATTGATATATAATGATATATACTAATTTAATATATATTTAATGTATATTAATTAATCCATGAGAGAATAACCACCCGACCCAGCGATTATCAAAAATAGAGCATGTGATTCACATGTCACATACAAAGCGCACGTACATGTAGCATACGTACTATCGATGTCCCGATTGTTAGCAAAGCATGACAAACAAAACAAGCAAGACAAGTAAGACAAGCAAGACAAAATAAAGCATGGCAGGAATACGGGCAGCTCAGGCCACCCGTAGTTGCCGTACACGTCCAAGCTACCAGCATCATTCCCGCTGAACCGTGACTCGAACGCCACGTGACGTCAGCTCCGCGATCACGTCACGGTAGCCTCTGATCAGATCGTCGGCCCGCCAGCCCAGGTGGATCTCGACGTCCGTCAGTTGCGGAAGCTGCCGACAGATGACTCTGACGTCGTCGTACGAACGGAGTCGCGTCACCAACCGGCGCACGGAGGGCAGCGGCTGGTCGGACGGCCCCGGCCCGGTCGGGGGCAAGTCGAGGCTATCCAGCGCATGACAACTGGCGGCGATGAGGTCGACGAACAGCTGGCTGCGTCGCTGCAGCTGCACCTGCAGCACACTCGGCAGCGTCTCGCTGAACAGCAGCTGCGGCGGCGCGAACTCCTGCGAAATCCAGAGCAGCGTCAGCTGGCGCAGGTGCGGGAACCAAGCGGGCGCGCGCTCTTCACCACGCGGTAGAAGTCGGCGCGCAGCCGGAGGCTGACCAAGTGCCGGGAAGCTGGCGTTGACGGCGGTCAGGTCGATGCGCCCGCGGCCGCCCCACTGGCAGTGCAGGTCCAGCTCGGTGAGCGCCGGCAGCTGCCAGTCGCCCACCTCGCCCATCGACGGCCAGTCGCCCACCTCGCCCGTCGACGGCCAGTCGCCCACCTCGCCCACCGACGGCCAGTCGACGTTCTCCAGCCGCAGCGACTGGAGAACGTATGCAGCGACCGGTGGCCGAACAGGTGCTGCAGCTGCAGCGAGCAGCGCACGAGCGTCAGCTCGCGCAGCGCCGGCAGTCGAGCCTGCAGCGTGCCGCCGACGTTGTAGCCGAAGGCGTCCAGCCGGCGCAGGCGGCCGCAGCGGACGGTGGCGCACTCTACCGGCGCCAGCAGCAGCGGCCGCCGCCGCGCCGAGCACTGGCGCCACGTGGCCACGCGCAGCGTCTCCAGTCGCGGCAGACCGGCGTCGAGCGCCAGCAGGTCGACGGCGGCGTTTGTCTGCACGTCCAGGTGTGTGAGGCTCGCCGAGCGCAGCCGTCCCAGCTGAACCCCATCCGGTGCCCAACACTGCAGGTGCGTGAGGGCGCGGCACGCCCCGGTCAGCGCCAGGGTGTCGGTGACCGGCGGCCGGCCGGTCAGCACGCGCAGCCACTCGTGTGGCCCGTGCTCGTCGGCGGCGAACTCGGCGAGGTAGGCGGCCATCGTCTGGTGGTCGGCGTCCGTCGAGAAGTCCAGCTCGCGCAGCTGCAGCGCCCGCTGGGTCAAGTGGCGCGCCTGTCGCCGAGCCGTCTCCGGCGCGCAGTCGAAGCGCACCCACGCCACCTGGGTGTGCCTGGTGGTCGAACGACCGGCGGCAGGTCGGCCAGCGCCACCGGTGGCGCATCGCCGAACACCACGTCGGCCACCAGGCGGCTCAAGGGCGGCGCCAGCGCCTCGAGCGTCGACGGTGGCACCGCCGCCGGCCGGCCGAAGAACGACTCGCACGCGACCTGCAGGCAGAGCTCCTGCAACGATGCCACAGGCCGGAGGCGCGGCTGCAGCGGCGACGGTGTCTGCAGTCGCAGCACGTCGGACAGCAGGGCGCGGCTGTCGGCGGTGTCCTTCAGCACGACCACCGGCAGCGCATGCCGCACACTCTTCAGGGTTGTCACCGCACACGGCCCATTACCGAATCACAGCAAACACCACACCACCGCACATCTGTCGACACTCCGTCTTCTTGGACGTTAAGCGAAGCACGAACTGAGACGAAATCCGGCGCGGGGGCCCACATGCGATCGCGGTCACTCGCGCCGAAACTGGGAGCCCCACTACCGGGTCCGTGCCGAGCAATTAGCAGAAACAGCGCAGTAGTGGAATGCGGACGGCCATGACGGCCTTGGCCATGACCTTGACTGACTCAGCGGCAGAGCGCCTGGTTATCGGATGCGGGACGAGTGCGGGGGTGATTCCGAGCATCCAATAAAATAACATCCAAAGACGAATTACAATTACAGAACAGCGAAGGACTATAAAGTCAAAGAATTTAGTATCTCAGGGAAATAGTGGTTATATTTTCCATCTTCGTACTCAATTCTTTAAAATTATTTTCATCGTTGTGAATGCTGACAAGCCACGTTCCCAATTTTTAGAACCTCTTACTTATGTCATCCCTACACTTAATCAATTTTAGCGTGAAGAAAATAATTGTGTGTTGTACCTCTTCATTTTGATACCATGTCACCTTAAAAGGTACATTGGTTTGGTTGTGGACTGAAGAAGACTCATTTGAAGTATGATGTTAACATGTTTAAACGCAGCAACAATGTGTTAGGAAAGTAGGCTAATGTTGGCTAATATGTTCTTTTAGTCACTTCACTTCTATGTTGCTTGAATCTTGTATTTAGTCACAAAATACACATTGTGCACTGCAAGAACTGGGTCAAGTGCGGTGTGTGATTATTTTCCTTGTAGCAAACAATAAGTCATTTTACAGCTGCAATTTACTATCCGTCTAGTTGCTTTACATCCTAACGTGCCATTCTTGGCTTCAACTAGAACATTCAAGATGTGGATTAAGCATATATGAATCACGTGTCATTTAATATTGACAACAATTTGCTTCAATACATTTTGTGCATCTTTTTAATTGATGCCAATTGTTACTTAGTGGGGGGAAGAAAGCTATTTTAGACAGTGTTTTAAGTAAAATTTTAATGAGGATAATTTACATTCCAAAGCCCATGCCCCAATATGTGGCAGTAACAAATCACCTGAGTTTCAGGAGAGAAACTCATGTGTGTTAGTTTCAAATGACCTTTAAACATAAAACAATATACCTTTAAAGAACAAAACAATGAAGAAACCTACGGTGCTGCCAGATGGGCAGCACAGGCTCCCTCATGCAGAAGATTCCCAATCCTTACCAGGAACATAGGAGTCACAGTTTTCTGGAGGAATTAGTGGCGAGCAAGCTGGTATTAGCTTAGTTCTAACAACTTACGGGCAACTTAGCCCTCTCTCGGTCAGTGTCCCTCGTGATAGCGCAAGATAAGGAGAGATGAGGTGACGCTATGCCATCTTCTCCTTGGTCATGTTTATGCCATGAACGATTACCTACTCGATGATAATAAGGCACTGAGTCCAATATGTGGTGTATTGTAAATGGATCGTCACACTCACATTCTTATTTCATCTCCGAGGTATGTTTTGGTGCGTCGACGTGATTTCGCGAGTTGTCAAGCTCACTGTATATTAACATTCTTAGGTGACGAATCGTTGGTAGTTCATTCCGGACATTTCTTTAGCTTTCTTTCTGATGTTTTGTGCTATGGCAGAATTTTGTGCTATCTACTTGGGTCGTTGGCATCAATGTCATATGTAAAGAATGATGCATATAGTACAGTTGACATGGTATGGTAACCTTTTGAACAATGCATCATTATTCTCCGGCGCGTCGTGCAACCAGTGCAATTATTTATGGATTTTAAATGATTATATGTGGCTGGAAAAAGATGCCCAGAGCGTTGTATGGCAACGCTATTTGGTGTCGATTTTGGCCCAGCTGTTGCAATTCGAGAACGCTCCACTGACCATGTCGATTTCCTTGTCTAACCTGCTCACCGTTTATTATAAACATGCTCATGTCTGCCCTGCCTCCAGGTGGGGCTCGCCGCGGTGAACGACCAGCTGTACGCGGTGGAAGGCTTCGTTGGTACTACCTACCTAGACCATCGAGATGTACGATCTGGTACGAAAACACGTGGCGCATTTGCAGCGTCATGAACTACCATCAGCTGTGCGATGATGCGGACGTGGTGCGCTCGCTGCCCAGCGAGTGCCAGCTGTGATGACCTGGAGCAGCAGCGCCGCCGGCTGCACGGCCGACCTCCATCGGCGCGCCGGCTCTGTTCGGAGGCCCTGACTGTGACGCTGTGATGGCGGCAGTCAGCGCAGAGGCCGACGGACCGGTGGGACGAAGCGGTGCAGGCGCCAAGGTGCTGCCGGGCGGCCAGAGATGTGTGCCCTGGAGTTTACTTCTCGCTTCCTCCCGCGATGCTAGTGTGACTGCATTGGAACTGAGACCCACCGTCACCTTGGAGGTGAGGTGGATGGTGAAAGTGAGGTTCGCCACCGGAGTGTGTTCGCGGGACGGGGCGATATTTCAGCCGAGATCGTGCCGCTGGCACCGAACGGTGCCAGAACTCGACGTCCTACTGTGCTGGCAGCACAGGACTACCGAACTCGCACTGCCACAGCCAGACACTGCGGCATGTGTGCTCGTGAGTGATCACCGCACGTTGGACACCGCCGTCTACTGTCTCGCTGGCTCTGCGCGGCGGTGACGGATCGGGTGTTGTTACCTGCAGTCACGCTCCCATTCTGCCGCACTCTGAGCGGCAGGGACGCCAGCTGCCGGGGACTCCTGTCGGACGACCGGCGTGTGATCATGGTCACTCGGAGCGAACCCATTGCAGCCAGGCTATCGAACTGTCCCCGGAAGGAGGCGTCGAGCATTCCAGTCGGCATTCGCCGTGGTCATCAACCCCACGTTTGACACCCGATGCTGCATGGCTGATTGGGTGCTGACATACCAGATCTGCAGTCATCGGAGCTTTACATCTACATCGCGATGACTGTTTTCACGTCTGGCTATTCCAAAGTGGTGCGGGCGCCCCAGCTTCAAAATGTTGATGTAAAATTTCGCATCTATTTTCTAGCTACGTGTTTCATGCTGGCGTAGTGGTCGGCGGTAGGTGTGATTATGTCTTGCTAAATGTGCAAGTCCGATGAAATGTAATGTAATGTAATGTAATGTAATGTATTGGTGCGTCACTGACGCAGTTGATCACGAAATGGTTTGTGATGCTCATCAGTGAATTGTTCTTTTTGACTCTCCTCGTACCCGGGCAGCCGCAGACCTGATCGAACGGAAGTCGCATTATTGTATTAGTCACTCTGACAAGGCATTGTGCGTCTTCCCATTCTTCGGCGCCCCGTTATGTATATTGTGACCGTTCGATCCCCTAGTCTTGCTGTCTGCTTTTTCACCATATTCCATGGCGTTTTGATGCATATTTAATCCACCAAAATACACCTACGAACAATGCTCTTCCGTGAATTTCGTTGCTGATGATGATTATTGGGGTTTTAGTGTGTGTCAAGTGAATTTCGTTGCATGTCATTTTCCGACGCAATTATACTAAACCAAGGGGTACGATGCTTACCACACCCATGTACTTTGTACGACATCGAAAATAATGGTAATGCCAACGCTGCTGCAGCTCACATAATCGAGAGGAACGTTATAGTTGTCGAGCAAATATTGCGTCCATCGCGTTTTTCTGAACTGGCTCAGCTTATCGCTTGTTAAAGTTATAGTTAGGCTGCGCTCGTAGTGGTGGCAGCGAATCAATAATTGTGAAGTCTTGTTTATCATCTTGAAGAACCGGACGCAATATTCAGAACTATCACGATGGCGTGATAACTATCACGGACGAAAAATCCAGAACTACCACGAAGTAACAAAGTAAGCATTGTATGCGCCCACCTTGCCAATTTCTGTGCCTGGTAGGAATGTATTCGTAAGGTATGCAGGACGATTGTGTATCTTGCAATTACATTCAGGGTTCGAGAAAATGGGCTTCTTATATTTTTTTTGCATCTAGAACATTCTCCGATGAAAACTATATTCCCGGTGCTATAATTTTTAGGTTCAATCGTATTCTGGTGATGAGCTGTGATCAAGCGCTCACCATTTACTGGGAAATGCAGAACGAAATTATAATGTCATAGGGTTTTGGTATAAATACCCTTCATATTCGTGCATCGATATTTTCCTCTCCTCATCCAGGATTACGAACTGGAAATCCGGCCCTGATAAATTCTCAGATCGAGACATACCACATACTTTTGTGTATGACTCACCGGACTTTTCTCCACAACTCAGAAAACATTTTACCCGATGTTGTGAAGCTGATTAATTTTTGAGTTCAGGAAATTCCAAATAGAGAATGTCAATTTTGACTTGCAGGAAACTGAATGTTTTGTATCCTATGCTACACTTCACGTTCGCTTATTGTTCAGTGTTGTTGGCATGGCCTTACCGGCCCACAATGTATGCGTTCCAGTACCTAGCATAGCACTGGGCCTAGGTGATCTTCGTCGGACTACACTGGGCAACGCAATATCAACGAATACCCACGCAAGGTACTGTCGGATATATATATATATATATATATATATATATATATATATATATATTATATATATATATATATATATATATATATATATATATATGTGTGTGTGTGTGTGTGTGTGTGTGTGTGTGCATACATATGCATAAGTGGCACAGTGAGAAAACCTACATTTTCTTAAGGAAACAAATCACCAATGTTTCGGCCACACATGTCTTCTTCAGGTTGACAAAGTACAACATTAAAAAACCTTAAACACAAACAATCACGCACTCGAATTTCAGCGTCAAATTCGTGACGCCCATCGCAACCTCTCGCTGGGCTGACGAACGATATAATGCGGAGCACGGCGTCAATGACAAAAGGCAACAGCAGAATACACAAAACCGTGGATGTCACTCGGAAATGCCATACCTCTTATCATTCATACAGCCGTGTACATGCCACGGCGCGTTATGCTTTTGGGTGGTTGTATGTTTGCGTGTGTGCATGTGCAGATGTGGGTCAAACCCCATCCCGGGTTAGATGCCTGCTGCACCTCCACTACATCGTCCTGCACCAGGTACGCTATCACGCTGGCAAGTTTGGCAAACCCAGGCGAACTGTTCATGCGATCCGCGGTGACGCGCACACTCGCATAACGCGCCGTGGCATGCAGACTGGCATGGTGTGAATGATAATGGATCTGGCACTGTCGAATGCCATCCACGGTTTTGTGTATTCTGTTGTGTCGCTTTTCGCCATTGACTCTGTGCTTCGCATTATATCGCTCGTCAGCCCAGCGAGAGGTCGCGATACGTGTCACGTTGTTAACGCTGGATTTCGAGTGCATGATTGTGTGTTTAAAGTATTTTTGTATTGTGTCACCCTGAAGAATATATATATATATATATATATGTATATATATATATATATATATATATATATATATGGGTATTGTTTCATGGCAGTTATTAGGGGGGAAAATGCTGCAGGATTGATTACGTATAAAATGCAGATGTACACATAAGAAACCACGCACCGGAGGGCAAGGGGTGGAATCTGCCCACTTGTCAGGATTTTTGTCTCGATATCTCATAAACAAGCAGCGATATTGTAATGCATTCTTGTGACTTGGTTAAGATTGGTAAACGCATCCTACGCAACAAAAAATAGAAATCCGTGAGTAAATATAAGAAGTTCGTGGGTGTCAAATCGACCGGCCGGGTGGCGGCCGGCGAACGTTCGAGGTCACAAGGGCTTCGTCGGTGCGGTGGAGCGGCGATGCGATGAGGCAGGCGATTACACAACCTCATTTCATCTTAAAGGCCTGGGACCATGCAATTGTGCTGAAAAGAGTTCCCTACATCCATAATCTACCTTCCAAATTGTGTACCTATAGCTTCAGTAGTTTCAGAAATGCTACGGGCGGGGGCTGCTCTTCCCCCCGTCCTGTGTTTCAACAACAGGGAGGGACGTGCGAACGCACGGTGGCGTTGACATCGCACACCTATTATTGAAGGGCAGAGTATGTAAATATGCATGGGGTGGGGGTGGTTGGACGGAGGAGGCGTGTGTCAGGACCGTGCTTCGGTCCTGTTGGCGTGCACTGTAAATATCTGTAAATATATTATAAATATATATATTGGTCAATATATTGGTCGCACCAAAAAAGTAACGTATAGAATGGGTGGGCGAAATCCGCCCACCCATCCGGTTTTTCGTACATAACTCCAGATTTTACCGGGTGATATAGGTCATTGTTTGCATACCTGCTTAGAAATGACCGGCGCGTAGAAACAAATTATAAGCGCCAGGCCACAACAATCGGCGCTGATGCGCTTCCCGTATATTGGCAAAAGGGAAGTGTTCTTGGCAACACTAGCGACTTGTTTGATGTATATTGCTATGATTCATAGTTTCAAAGTCATGTTAGGTCACCGAGGTCAAGTCAGGTCAAGTTCATGACAGGTTAATCGAACCAAACTTGGTCAACTGGAATGTTGTCATAAATGCAAATGACTGTCATGCGATTGATGTCACTTTGCATGTTACTCCCTATACATCCCGAAATCTACTGTTTGCCATTTTGTGCCTAAGCATTTTCATACTTTATTCATGTATTTCCCTCCTTTCTTTGCGAAGCCGATTGTGCTGAGGCGCCCAACGGAGCAGTCGGGTGGGCAGCCCGGTTCCGGTAACTGGAGCAGGTAATGACCTGATAAAGTGCTCTTAGATAGGTGACCTGAGGTCAAATGGCGGGTCTGGCATCTGTATTGCATCATTAGTAAGGTCCAAAACATCATTAATGCCAATTTTGGAGCATTTAAACACAATCACAGCGATCCATAACAATGACAAGCCAAGCCACGCAAAACCAGAAAATGTTGCTATTACGACCTCATTTGACCTTGAAGATATTGACCTAAGGTCATGAAATTTGCACACCACAGAGACCACTATCGTGCCCATCCACCCTGCGAATTTCGTTGCTCTACCCTCAGTAGGAGCCGAGATCTTAGGGAGGCGGAATCCTACCCTTCAGTGCGCGTAATTTTCAGAGGCCCTCCGGGGCTCGTAATACGTCGACTACCTGCACCCCGACCAGAATGGAGACTGAGGCTCCGTTCGAGCCCTGTAGAGCCTTGAACCCCTGGTGCCTCTGAGAATATTAGCACGTGCTGCTGTGATTCAGACGCACCTCTTTCTTACAGAAGACGGGTGCACAATTGTGACATCGATCAGTGTTCGTGACCAATGCCGACTTTCCGAGACGGGTCACCTGAAGGTCGTGCCCCAACTCACCCCTGCCAGTGTGTAAAGCATTCGATGTTCGGCCAAACAAAACCACGCGTCAGTGTCGTCGACCACTATGTAGCATCATCATTGTGCGGAACAATTCGGTTAGAGTGCCGACTCAGTGCATGTCGAGAAGGACTGGCAGGCCGCTTCGCTGCGCGTCTTCAGTTCGGACGCGACGTGCGCAGGGTGGCCAGCCCGCTGTCGGCGCACGTCGACGACGACGCGCTCTCCCTGCACAGCCACGGGCCCAACCCTCCACTCCAGCCGGCTGCCACACATCAAGTCAGACGAGGGGCAGCGCGGCGAACACTGAGCTCACCGTTCGGCGTTGGCGGGGGCGTGCTAAGAGCGGACGTTTGGCGGCATCCCCGAGGTGCATGGTCGAGAGGCAATCGCGTGAAGAGAGTGTGGTCGGCGCCCACGGAACCAATTCTGTGATGGAACACCGCCATCTGGTCCGCAGCCACTGAGTCAGAACAGCCGAGCACCGACGTCTTCGGCGTCCTTGACGCCGACCACCTTCCACCGCTACTCTCCGCCGCCTGACGCTCCAGCGCGTGAGCGTGGCCGCCCCGATGGCCAGCCGGTGCCCGCCGGCGCGGTGGCCGTTCTCCGAGCGGCCGCTGCTGCCGCTGGTGCTGCTGCTGCTGCAGGCCGCCGCGCTGGTCACCTTCACGCTGCTGGTGTACTACGGAGACAGCGTCGAGCCCCGGCCGGCCCGCACGGCCGACACACTGTGGAGCTGGCGACTGCGCCCGTCACGCGAGCCGGATAGCCGGCCGACCGAGCGGCGCCCCGCTGCCAGCTGGTCAGGTGAGCTGTCAAGTTCGGGGAAGCTCGCGGTTCTCTTCGGAGAGTTCAGTGCGTTCCAGTGCGCCCGCAGGTCTAATCTAGTTGACGAGAGGATGAAATAAGAGTGCTGACGTCATGAGGGCTACTGGCGGTATCTGCCGCGCAAACGTCACCCGTTGCCACCCGTGCTGATGCGGCTTCTCGTGGCGGTCTTCGGCCGCCACCTACGGCGGCGCCTGTCTGACGTGCCGCCCGAGCCGGTCTCGTTTGCTGTTCGTCCTGCTGTACTTTTAGTATGGCATGCATGCCCACCGGTTTAGCTGTTTTGATTTGACCTGTTTAGCTGGTTTAGCTGTGATTTTGACCTTTTCTGCCCTGCTGTTTTGTAATATTAGTGCAAAGTTGTAATAGCCACAAGTTCATTGCGGATTGCCTCACAAGTCTGACAAATGGTCAAACAATGCCAGACAATTCGTTACAAATGGGTTGCAAACAACACCATCTGGGAGAGAGAACCCAGCAATTTGTTTCCTATCGCGTCATTTATCCAGCCGTTTTTCGTGAAGTGGAATATTTGAAGCCTAGACGGATCTTCTGCGCACGATTCATACAGCGCCGACAGGTGTAATATTCAATGTTAAAAATGTGGAACTATTCTTCTACCTCCCTTCTAGAGAAGTATTTTCCACACCAAATGTGCTTTCAATCGCGATTATTATTGCAAATCTTTCCATAAGCCATCGTTGATTACGTCGACATCAAGCCACTTCTTGGTGGTTTATCGCGTGGTCATGCATGTTAAAAGCAAAAGAGCGAGAGGCACTAGTGATGCGACAGACATCTTACAAGGATCAAGGATCAAGGATCAGGAGCGCCACTGGCGAGACATCAGCCTGCTGCTCAAGTCGAGCGCGGTCTTTTGCAGATGTGGCACAAGGAGACATGCACAGAAAATTGCGGATGAATAATGCTCGCATAGGTGCCTGGAAGTCCGAAAAGTTATCGCTGGATCAGCGCTAAGTGAAGAAAGTCATTTTATAGCCATGTGGGGGTGGATCCTTAGGGGAGAAGGGTTCCGGACCTCGGTGCGAAGAAAACGTAGCATTAAGTCCACACAATTCGCTGTGCATTTTGAACCCCACGTGCATTGTCGATCTCTGCCCCACAAAACAGAGGAGGTATTTCCACCAGTAATGGTATTTGCCAAAACATTGCAACATTTTGTGATTCCGTAGTTTGTGTGTTTCTTTTCTTGTTTTGTTTCCTCCTCGTCAGTCCATTCGATCCAACTATGCCAGGCAGCACAATGCAACGGATGCCAATTTGACGTTCTCAAATACATGTCTGTTTTCAATCTATACACCTGAAGTCTCCCGTAATGACTAGATTCAATGCTTTGCATCTTATATTTGCAACTTCTAATTGCATGACTAAAACGTTTCCTATTACTGTTAAAATGCAATACGATATTCCCATGAAATTTTTTTCAGTTAATTCGGGTATTACCCCGATTACCTCACCGTCATGCAACAGAATGTGAAGGTCAGAAAGGGGCCGATTTGATTTATATTGCCAGATATAGCCATGCTTAGCATGTATTCGTCCGCAGACGTTTCCACGGCTAGCGTTCACCTTACGTGTTTATACTGCCTGTTCAGACAAAGTGAGCGAGTGTCTCGAGCGAACGGAGTGATGCAACACCGGACCTTCTGCACGCCGGACCTTCGGCATCTTTTAAATTATTTCGATAGCTCAACATTCTCATACCGTACGGCAAGCCACGTCGAATGACGCCCACATGATGCAAATTGAAGCAATTGCCACGAAACGCCAGGACTCTGCAAATTAAACTAATCTTTGACCTTGAGGCTTGATCTCACATGTCCCGGTTTGAAATGCTACTTCAGGTGCACCACGGACTTTTGCTTGGTACCAGATGTTGATAGGTTAGGGCGAAGAAAGAAGTGCGAGACGACCAAAGAAATCGGTTTGGCCTTTGACCTTAGAAGTTAGTTATGTTTGGTACCATTATAATACGGCACAAGCCACGTCGAGTGACACCCACTTGGTGCAAAATGAACCCATGGCGACGAATCGCGAGAACTTCGAAAAATTCAAATTAGCCTCTGACGTTTTAGTTTGGCCTCGACATATCCCGGTATAAAAATGCTACTCGAGGGTTCACTATGGGTTGTCAATTGATAGTGGGTCTGGTTAGGCCTGGGTGAAAACCACAAGAAAAAGGTGAAGCGACCGAAGAAATCAGCTTGAATTTTGATCTGCGAAGATTACTTCTAAGTTTCAACTTTCTGATACTGCACAATAAGACAACACGAATGACACAACACGAACGTTATCCATTTTCTGCAAATTGAAGCCATGGCGATGAAACGCGAGGACATCAAACAACTCAGTCAAACCTCTGACCTTGACCTATCCAGGTTCAAAATGTTATGCGAGTGTTCACCACAGATTATTGCTTGATACCATATTTGGATAGGTTTGGGAGAAAACGAAAAGATAGGTCATCAAAGGATTAGCTTGGCCTTTGTCCTTGACAAAATTGATTGCCTGGCTTTTTGGTACTGCATAGGAAGCCACATTGAAGGACGCTCATTTGATGGAAATTGATGCGAATATAACCGAATATCCCGTTCGGTCGATATCTCTTCAATATTGCCAATTAATAAATCAATCTAGCCTTTAGTCCAGAAATTTGACCTTGATATGTACCAATTTGAAATGTTGCACGATGGTTCACCACAGGCTATTTATTCCTTGATGCCGGATTTGAGCAGGTTTGGATGGGAAAAATGTGGCACGACCAAAGAAACCTGTTTGCGTTGAACCTTGACCGTTAAACTGGTAATGTGAGAGCTATGTAGTTCCTACGGTGTGTTCAGTACAGGCAGAAGCATTTGTGGCACTTGATTCGAACGATCATAAACCCATCACTGAATCCCGTTGCCAACACAAATACGCCCTTGGCGAACTCGTCGCTGAATACGTGTACGAATACGACGTTAGCTTAACGTACGTGCTAGATTTTACCAGGGGGCTAGATTTTCACAACTTTTCACGACTTACATTATGTTTTTAGCTCTAGTGAGTTCAATTTGTGGGATATTTGAGAAAAGTAAAATATTTGGAATCAGAAAAGGACAGTGAAATTGACCCCGGCCATAACATTTGTTGCCCCACAAAGCTCAATTTTTTCCTTCAAATTTTAGAATTTTTGGTGTCCAAGTTGTCTATAATTTTCCTTTTCTACTTTTCTAATGGGTAGAGCAGACCGAGAAACGTTGATGGAGGTCAACTTGCACTAATCAAAAATGCTTACTTTAGTCAGAATATTCGATTTGAACTCTAATAGACAATATGCAAAATTTATAAGTAGTCAAAAATGGAAAAAATTACAAATTCTTCTCGTACGTTTTGTTGCATCCCTACAGATAAGCAAACGATGAAAGTTCATTAAAATATCTGAATCCGTTAAAGCGTGACGACTGGTTGAACGTTTTTGGAGGTGACCTCACTTGGCTTAGATTAACTCGTTGACCTTAGATGACCTGACTTCAAAATTTTGGCATAGCATGCAAAATTGATGTGGGAAAAGGTATGCCAAATCTCGGCGCGCTGCCGTGCGCCGTTCGCTTACTATCCGCGAAAAACCTGAGGTGGGGCGGTTGAAGACCTCCCTCTCCAGTATGGTGCAGGTTTGCTAATCTTCGGCGTCTGCTTATTTTTAGGGATGCAACAATACACATTAGTATAATTTTTTTCTTTTTTCAGTTTTGATTACTTATTAGTTTTTATACTTGCCTATTAGAGATAAAATATAATATTCTGGCTAAAGTAAACATTTTTATTGGGGAAAGTTGACTTAGAGCAACATTCTTCGGTCCGCTCTACCCATTAAAAAAGGAAAATTAAGGAAAACTTGAAAACTCCAAATTTTGAAATTTCAAGAAATTATTTTTATTTTTTAGTGTCCAAGAATTTTTTGGTCGTGGTCCATTTCGCTTTCCTCTTCGGATCCCAAATCTCTTCTTTTTTATCAAACTTCCCTCAAACAAACTCCCCAGTGCCACAAGCATGATGTAAGTCGTGAAAACCTAGGCCCCCTACTCACGCCCCTTTTTGTGGAAACCTTTTGGGGGTGTCTGGCCCTACTCATCGAGCGCTTTCCGATGACACCTATTTCGTGTTCGTCCGACGTTTATTTTGAACATTAGATCGGGCCCTAAGGACTTCCCCCCGAGACGGGGTGTGAGGATCTGACAAGAGAGACGGGGCGGGTTAAGGCTACCCATGACTTCCCTCAATAGTTTTCAAGGTGCCCAAGAAGACCCAGTCACATTTGTTCAAGATATATCAATATATGAGCAGGGGAATGCATCCCAAGACGTGTAAAACCCAGGGACAGTACAAATTTGCTGCCTAGCAGAGCACAATTTTCCACCCAAGCGAAAACAGGTGGTCAGTGCTCATGCTATTCAACAATTATCTGGAAGCCGACATGTTTAACGTTTGCCGATTTACCATTCGGATATTTTGTGACGACGAATAGCCTGTGAAGCCCGTTGATTGGCTGGATCGGCTTTTAGTATTTTTGTTGATTCTCTTGCATATATGTTTTCACTTCATAAATGACTAAGTATAATTTTGCGGCGATGATACTCAGGTAGCCGAGGCTTGGGGGACGCGAAAAAATTGAGCGTGACAAATCGCCACTTGAGAAATTGGCTAGGGGACATTCCCCCCCCCCAATTGTTACACCCATGCATGCTATTATCAATTTCAAAGGTATTAATGCTAATACATAGTGTCAAGTGTGGTCAATGGTATCGCATCAATATCATGAACATGCTATGATGCTTAAGCCTAAGTGGTCCATCATGATGTTGGTACAAAAATAGGAAAATGTTACGCATTTTTCCTGCAGCCCTAATACCGATTGTGAGGCATCACATGGGTGATATGTTGAGGTTAGGTGATGTGTGTCAGGTAGATATGGTTTAAACTGTTCATCATACTGATGTTAATTGAAGTATTATGCACTCATTTCTTTGCATATGCATTGATAACAATTCGTCTCATTAATGTTTTTAAGTCAATTACTTTATGCACATGCCCGTGCATTTATATGTACATTATATGTATATAATGTACAGATGTAATTGATTCAAAAACACTAATGAGACGAATGGTTGTCAATGCATATGCAAAGAAATGAGTGCATAATAGTTCAATTCACATTAGTATGATGAACAACTTGAACCATATATATCTGCCACACAGTTACACACACACACACACACACACACACACACACACATATATATATATATATATATATATATATATATATATATATATATAAATTACTAGACTTCATGGCGAACGATAAATAATGTGACGTGAAATATGAGTTATAGTAAACAATAATATATTCAACAGATGTTTCGATGCTAAAGTATCTTTTTCGGTGTCTAAGTAGACACCAATTCTCTTATTTAATTGGACACAGATGAAGATGCGTTGACATCGAAAAGTCTGTCGAATAATTTTTTTTGCTATAACTTTGTTTCCACATCACACTATATGATGTGTGGGCAGTGCTCACTGAATCATATGGCTCATGAGACTGATACCACTGAGTCGGACATGAATCGATTCAACTTTCCGTCAGTCTGTTTGAGCCGCGAGTCGAATCATTCTTTGTGAGCTCTGAGTCTGAATTGAGTCGAATCAAATAATTTTGACCTGCTCTGAATCATGAGTCGAATCAGATCTCAAGATCTTTGAGCCGCATGTGAGTCGACTAAAAATATTTGAGTCGAGCACAAGTCTGGCCCTTATGGGGACATGCTCATCCATCAGAGCTCCACCCAAACGTCAGGGGCATCCTTATCCAATCCTCTATGTCACCCGTGGCCATCTTCAATTGTAGAGGCCCTCGCCAGCTGTCGGTGTCCTTCCCAGTCCCAGACCGCCTTTTAGACTCGAGCGTTTTCTGGTTTTGTTGTGTTCAGTATTTTTCGCAGTCATCGCTAGCCTTAGGGATTCTCTTTGGGTCACATGGACGCTGTGAACCTTCAGGAGCCCTCTCACGCTACTAGGGCCCTTCCCAGTTATTGTCAGTTTTTTTTTTAAATTATAAAAAACGACATTCTGACCCTAGTTGGAGGTCCATCACAATTCTCAACAGCCCTGTTTATCTCTCAGCTCAGCATTTCGGGCGAGTTCCACCTCTCAGATGGGTCACCACTACTCCTCTTCAGCTCTTCAGCAGCTCACTATTCCTATTCATTCCTCAGGGGTCCTTCAAGCCCCAATAGCAGCCCAGTTATTTCATGCCTCCAAGCTCCCTGTCTATGTATCAGGGGTCTTAAAGGTCCCGTTCATTGCCCAGTTGGCAGAGAAACTTTCCGGCCGAGAAGATTCCTTTCAACTGGCATGGGTATTCCAGCTTTCAGACTTTTGTTTTACAGTGTCTTGAAATGGACATCGTGTAATAGAGGTGAGAGGGAGTGATGTGAAAAGGTTAGCTGCTGCCAAGAGCATGCTCAAATGTATATAGATGATGCCTGTTGAGAGATCACTGATGATCTTTGTTGTCATTTGATGATGCCAGTGGTGTGTCTGCCACATGGACGTCTTGAGGCCTCAAGGCCCCTTCACACATAATCTGTTAGATGCATTTTGTCTTGCACGCGGTTACATCTCTGTATCTACGCCTTGAGGGGCCCTTGTGGGCCCCACAGTTCCCTTGAAATACGTGAGCTGCTTTCACCAGGAATTTCGGCGTCCGTCGTGCCGCATGGCGCAGTCGTCTTTCCACGTATTCCCGCGTCGGTGGCTTATGAATGGCGGTGCCCACATACCACACACATTCATTCACAATCAGGATAAGTATAAGTCCGGGGCCACGCTGCGCAGTGAAGACATGAGAGTGTTGTGGGCTTGGCACACGGTGCTTCTGACTGTTGGCGTGGGTACATGAGGCTGAGGAGCATTGTTTGGGTTCATGGGTATTGAACATGCTCTTAAGTTTGATGCAGAATTTCCTCAGTTCATGGGATACAACAACCTTCAGCCTGTTATCGTGTATAATGCTTAAAGTCTCACGAACTTAAATTGCAACCATAGCTTAATTTTCAAAATTAAGGCTTACCTAGGCTTACCGGTAAATGCACGCTTTAATCCGTTTCATGAATTCTTTTAATTTATCATTCTAATGCAATGTTTATAGAGGTGACTAAGATGATGGAGTCGTTCATTTTCTGTGCAAATGCTTACTTTTCAGGTTGTATGCAAAATAAGAACATAAAATGACTCATTTAGGTAGTAGAACATTCAATGAAATGTAGACAAAAATGCAGCATAACTTAATCTAACTTATCCTAACCTCCCTTTGGAGAAAAAGCTTTGCTACCTATGTCTTGAATATTGTAATCGTGTATGCGCAGTAAACACCAGATGATAGCAACATACATGTTATGACAGATATAACCATAGTTCAGTACCCATTTCCCAGTGTATGGAAGCCATTAGCTGTCACTAAAATGTAAGTATATTTGGCATGACATGTGCCTCATTATCTAATCTCTAGCCCTCTGCTAAGTAATAAGAAGGTAAGGTATTTTGTAGATTTATTGGGAAGTATCTGATATGCAGGTTATCAGAATTTTAAAAAAAATATGTGTTTCAATATATGCGTGTTGGAGTTGCTCCAGAGCTTTAAGGGCAGCATTAATGTGCATTTTGATGGAAATATCCTCCTTTCCAACTATGATGCTTTTGTGTACTCAATTTGCTTATGAATTAGCATGCACAATCAATGGAATTTTCTCACTGGAGTGCATATTCATTAGAGCATTCTTTCTGCATGGTCACATCCTAGACCATAAATATTAGTAACTTGAGGTGCACTGTGTGCATTAGCTGGTTCACAAAGACACATGACCCCTAGAGGAAGAGACAAGCTGAATGCACTTTGGAGAAATATTGGACCAACTACAGTGCAAAGGATGCTATTACGAAGAGGATTTCTCGCCATGCATGCCTAAAAGGATGAATAAAGCACTAAGGCACAGCTTTTTCTGACAAGTAAGTTGCTTTTTTCTGATAGCAAATAATGTCAGCATTTGGTACAAATACTTGGTTGAAATGCTGGAACATTAATCATAAGTGTGGCTTTCCCTTATTCCAAAATGGTGTGGAAAAGAGGCTGAAACATGTTTGTACACATTCCTGCCAATATTATAAGCCTCAGTACATTGAGTATTCAATTTCAGGTCAACTCCAAGTGAGGTTTCATCACTTCAGGGAGGGAGTTGGTCACCCTGTTGCCTCACTCTGGGATACACTCATGGTCAGTGCTATCGACAGGACTTCAGGGCTGGTGCAGGGGAAAATTCAAGCTTTTTATCCAGATGTCTCCAGATGTTTGCTTGAAAAACCAAGGAACCAACAACTTTAAGCTGCAGTGTTTTGAGGTTGTAGGAGAGACTGCTCCTACTGTTCGCACCACCTTCCCTTCCTCAACAACAGAACTACCTATATTTCTGAGCTGGATTTTACATTGGAGGTCTAAGTAACCCCCTTTCAGTGACTTAGGCCGGGGTTCACACATCCCAGATGGAGTAGCGTGAACAGTGGCGTACCTGGTATTTGTATGCGAGAGCAAACGGATTTCGAGGTGGCTCAAGCAAAACTCATACAAATAGTCGCCGGATTTCGATCAGTATATTTCATAGGTGCCCATTGTTATCTTATACTGAGATAAATAGGAACAACTTATCAACTTACGCTGCTCCGGAAGCTCAGTTGGTCAGGGCGCTGGTCTGCACTGGTCTCCCCTGCCCTGGCAACACAGGGTTCGAGTCGCTTCGCGCGCTCGCATTTAGCCCCCGGCCGGGAGTGTCAGTTTGTTGGCAGCTGGCCCAATAAGGCCGGGGACGAGCTACCGGGCGGCCGTGTCGGTGCATTGACGGCACGTTAAACTTTTGATCAAGATTCTGCAGTTGAACTGGAATTCATGGATCAGGTGGTGGTGCCAGGGTTCACGCAACAAGTTCTGCTTAGCACTAGAACCCTGGTTCCTTAAGCCACCCCAGCAACAACTCGGACTAAATTTATCATAAAAAACTTAATTTGGCGCTGCAAGATGCCAAACCCATCACCATCGTTCCTATGTCAGTGGATTTCAACCTTCTCCCTCCTGTTAAAATACTTACGAAATCCCGGGAAGTTTTCATATAAAAGACGGCCGGCATGTATATATATATATATATATATATATATATATATATATATATAATATATATATATTATTGTTATTATGATTAGTATATCATATATTATTTGGGTGCAAAATTCATGAAGTTCATGGGAAGCCCCACATCGATAGGTCACATGCTTCGTGGTACCCCTTGTTAATTAAAAGCCTGAATTATTAGGGGATAGAGCCAGCATTGAGGGGGCAGTTGCCCCTCAAGAATATGACAAAGAGCACCCCTGGTCTGGACGCATATGAATGAAAAATGGAAAACAATCCTGAAAACCAGCTGCATGTTCCGTATCTGCACATGGGTGATAAGGGCGTGCTATTCCAATCAGTATCGGTACCTCCACCGATAGCCTAAATGTAATGTTGGCGCATTTTCGCCGTCGGAGGGCTTCCACCTTCCCGTGGGGGGCGCATGCCCCTAGTGCCCCCACCCTTGCTTACGGCCCTACACCGAGTGTGGAGGAATTGTGTTGCAACAGTTTTCTCTTACTTACTCCTACCCCTTCGTCCCGGCCGTGATCTTCAGTTGGCCTGTCCCATCATACTGCTTCTACCCGTGGCACCGCGCGATTCCTGCGGCGCTCGACATGAATGTAGTCAGCGTGGGTTCAAGCAAAAAGTCCTAGTGCTAGGGGAAAATAAGGGTCATATTCGGGGACAAATTTCTTCAAGCTTTCAAATGAACCTGATTTTGTCCAATTTTGGTGGTATTTAATATCGGAAATGTTGTGTGGAAAACACGTAAGTTTGGCTGGAGCGCCTACGGGACTGAGCAATTGTCCAGCCCATGTGACGTCACCGGTTGCCAAACGGTATTGGAGGGCCCGATTTGAATTGCCCGTATGTGATCAGAAGTTTTAGTAAGATATGATGCATGTGCTGCTATCTGCGTACCACTCACAGTTGTGAGATCCGGAAAATATTTAAATATAGCAATGTCGTGACGGACATGTTTATAAGCGTGCACACCACGCACCGTCCATATCACAGTTTCCGGCACTAAGTTTAAGCTAGCTTAGCAGTAACATGGATCGCGTTTCAGTCATTTTCAGGTCAACTCGGGTCGCTTATTAACCATTTCAGTGGCAACACACAGTAGAAGACACAATGGAACACACATTGGAACACACAGTAAGCCACACAGTGGAATACAGTGGATCACACGTACGGATCGACAGAGACGGAAAACAGCTTGTAGGTAGCATGTGGCCTCACCAACTGAACGGGAATTATGGTAAACGAGCAAATCACGTGCCCTCGACCAATGCTTCCGATGATTTTCCTACTGCCATTCGAGGTAAATGTCTGAGCGTGACCTCAGATGATTTGTTTCGGCTTGGAAGCTATCAGTGGTTAATCGGATGTGAAAACTGAATTTCACAAGCATTTCACTCCATGCGTATTAGAAAATAGTGCTTTTAGACACCATTTCGGGGGTTTCCGAAAGCGAATGAACACTACCGATAGAATCTTATTCTCGACCTAAGAATCGAAACGCAAAACAAAAAAACACATAATTAGCATCGACAAATATCAATTTCTATAATATATTGGGGAATAATATATTGAGCATTTCAAACGCATGGCGATAATTGTAGTTATACGAGGGATGATCATGCTTGAAAATTATCGAGTAAAAATACCTAGAAACGAACAGACATCGAAATCCATCGAACAGGTCCGACACCGCATCCAACGGCCACCGACGCGGAGCCCGTGACGTCGGTATCGTCGCTGACGCGCCGCTAGCGCCGCGCTCGGTCTTCCATGACTGGCGCATCGGCCGCTCCCCGGCCAGCCGACAACACCGGGAACGCCAACTATTCGCCGCCCTTGCCGGCTGGCGGCTCATCTGGGGTGTGTAGAGGGCCGCGGCCCGCTAGTTATGCCACCACGTCGAAACCGGGCCGCCACAAGTCGACGCTCGGCCGACCAAGCATGTCTCTTGTCACGCGGCATCGAACGATATTGTAATGAGCTGACGAAATGTTCGTCGTTGCCGGGCCGGACGGATCGGGGCGACGAGTGGCTGGTGACACGGGCGGCGGCATCGCCTGGCGGCGCGGACACGCCCTGCGGCGGACTCGTCTTGCGGTGGACACGCGGACACGTGGACGCGCGGACACGAGGGAAGACACGCGGACACGTGGGCGTACACGCGGAACGACGCCGGACCGGCGGACACGAATGCGGACACTACGGAGGACACGCGGACACTACGCTGAACATGCGGACACAGTGTCGGACACGCGGACACACTCAGTGGTGGACACGGGAACACGATGGTGGACACGCGGACACGGCGGCGGACACGCGGACACACTCCGTGGGTGACACGCACATACTACGGCGGACATACGGACACGATGGCGGACACGCTGAGGGGCGGCTCCGACGGCTGATGGAGCGCCATCGCGACCCGCGCCGAGACGCAGGAGGCTGGCCGTCCTCCGATGGTCGCCTCGCTTCCTTCGAGCTCAGCGACGACAGGGAAGAGCCGAGCTGATCTTTATTCAGCATATGTGTTTGAAGAAAGGTATTCAAATCAACAATGTGTTCTCCAAGCCAGTTGAAATAACACCTCGGTACTCATTCCGCCGCAAGTAGCTTTCGTTCATTAAGTTCAAGCTTCGAAATATCCGAAAACTCGGGCAAGGGCAGGCAACTACAAGGCAACTATTAGAGTGGGTAACTGAGGCACATAAGCCATTTAAATCATTATTCCAAGACAGAGAAATTGAACTGAGTCGTTCTTTTTTGATAGCGATGAATATATTACACTGGCCTGCGTTTTAAGACATTTTCAAAAGGTCGGAAGTTTCTCAGCTGTTCTAATACAAGTTTCGTGTGCTGAATCCGAAAATACTATCCATTTTTCTCGATTAGCTCAAGTTTTCACACTACGTCAAAGATAACAACTCACACACTGATGTATCAGTATGCTTACTGCAGTATGATAGATCAGTAGCGGGGAGAAGTAAGAATAACCGACTTTGTAAAAAAGAGTTACCACGCATATTTTGGAGTGAAACATGGTGATCAGGACAAGCCGTTTGCCCCTCATATCTGCTGCAAGTCATGTGTGGAAGGCCTACGAGCCTGGAAGAACGAGACCCGGAAATCCATTCCGTTCGGCATTCCCATGGTGTGGCGGGAGGGAAAGGATCATACCACCGACTGCTATTTTTGTATGACAGATCTGAAAAGAGTAAATCGAAAGAAACAGAAGCATGTAAAATATCCGGATGTGCCATCAGCCATCAAGTCAGTCCCTCATGGTCCAGATGTCCCCATCCCTGAACCCGATGTCGACATCGAGTCATCTTCCGGCTCTTGTGGGGATGAAATGGACGCAGACGCGTCTGGTGCATATGAACCGACCGAGAACGATCGACCGGTACTGTTGAACTAAGCTGAGCTCAATGACCTAACGAGGGACCTGAACTTGTCCAAGGAATCTGCTCAGCTGCTGGATTCACGGCTCCGCGAGAAACGTTTGCTGGCGCCTGAAACGACATTCTTTTGGTATCGGAATCGCGAAAAAGAATTAAGAGAATACTTTACCTTCGACGAAGAACATTCTCTAGTCTACTGTAACAACATCGCGGGCCTAGTAGAAGCAATGGGTACAGAGTATAACCCGGCAGAATGCAGGCTGTTCATAGACTCCTCGAGTAGGAGCCTGAAGGCAGTTCTTCTGAACAACGGCAATAAGTTCGCGTCGATTCCTGTTGGACACTCCGTGCAACTGAGGGAAATGCATGACAGCATGGAACTTTTGTTGTCTGCTTTGAACTTCAAAGAGCATGGTTGGCTGATCTGTGGTGACCTCAAGGTAGTAGATCTTGTCCTTGGGCTGCAGGGCGGCTACACGAAATATCCATGCTTTCTATGGCTCTGGGACAGTCGGGCTGACAAACAGCACTATGTACAATGCGACTGGCTATCCAGGCATGCACTTGAACCTGGCTCCCACAACGTGCAGTCACGCCCCCCGGTTGAACCACAGAAAATCCTACTTCTACCACTCTATATCAAACTCGATTTGATGAAAAATTTTGTGAAAGCACTGGATAAAGAAGGACGAGGATTTGCATTTTTGGGACAGAAATTTCCTCACGTGAGCAGAGAGAAGCTGACGGCTGGTGTATTCGACGGTCCTCAGATAAGAGAGCTCATGAATGATACTCGGTTCGAAGAATGTCTGGAACAGTCTGAGCTCTCTGCATGGCTGGCCTTGAAGTCAAGCATCACCAACTTCCTGGGTAATCACAAAAGTGCGGAGTACGTGAAGGTCGTCGATGAGCTGATGGACAGTTTTCAGCAACTTGGTGCTCGAATGTCGGCAAAAATGCACTTCCTTAGGTCCCATCTAGATTATTTCCCAGATAACTGTGGGGATTACAGTGAAGAGCAGGGAGAACGCTTCCACAAAGACATACCGGTGATGCCAGAACACTACCAAGGTCGGTGGGATGTGAACTTTCTGGCGGACTGTTGTTGGTGCCTGAAGAGGGATGTCCCATCTGCTCAACACAGTCGGAAGTCCCTGAAAAGGCCATTTACTCCGCAGTAGTGTGTACTGTTGGGATGCGCTCTGAATACACTTATGGTCCATCTGTTTGGAGTTTAAACCTTTGTTTATGCTTCTGTCGGATTCACTAGTTAACCAGTCAGAGCAATGTGTTGGTCCATATGAGTGAAATAACATATTTAAAAAATCGAGCTAATCGAGCAAAACGGATGCCATTTTCGGAATCAGCATGAAAAACTGACCTGAAAACAGCTGAGACACCCTTGACCTTATAAATCACGCAGACCAATGTTATCGGTCTTTTGTTTCACTTTGCTAACTTCGCAGCACCTTCGGTTGTGCCGACATTCGGCCCGGCCCATAGACTGCCGGCCCAGACCGGACTCGGTCATCACAGACAGGCCGGCCACGGCTTCAGTTCTAATATTGGAGCACTTGCCACTTGCGATGGAACTGTTAGAAATGTAAAGTTATTCCTTGGTGGGTGAGAGGGGGAGGGGCGAAACTGAAGCAGTACTGCCAATTTAACATGATTAACATAAGGGGGCTGATATTATCTGGTTGAAGGATGTCCAGATGTGTGTGTAGTTGGGATTTTTGGGCGCGTCAATTGCTTCGGCTAATTGCGCCCATAACTAATGTGTTGGAAGCCCTTCAGGAGATGCAACCGATTCGAGTACGAATGCGATGGCAGAGAATGCAAGCACAATACAGAACCAATTATGATAATATAAGCAATGAAAACGTGCATGGCTGATTGGGGAGAAGTCAACCAGTCTAAATCGTGTCTGTTGTGTTAAAGAAGCGCATAATCTGAGTGCACGGTTCACAGAGCTACACTGGTGGGAGGGGGAAGGTTAGCCGAACCTATATCCACCCTACGGGGCGCCGATGGGACATATACACAGTACGTACCTTGATAGTGTTGATACATCTTGGACAGCCGAGATATCCACGCTGGGGTGTTCGCCTAAAATATCGGAAACACTAAACAGACTAAAATAAAATATATGCAAATGAAATAAGTTTGTGTTCAACATTCACTATGCAGCAGAAAAGCGGCCATTTACGATCGTACAGTGTGTGCAACGTCCTCGGCCTTTCCGTATATGAACTGATTACGAGTTGTATATATATATATATAATTATATATATATATATATATAATATATATATATATATATATATATATATATATATATATATATATATATATATATATATATATAAATACATATATACATATAAATATATATATATAAATACATGGCCGATGCGAAGTCTACACATTGCTACCCCTTGCCTTCGGTTTTTCCGATCCGTAAGCTGCCAGCATCACACACATGGTTTTATTTGTTGAATGCTGTGAAGCTTATCCAGATGTTTCGCCACGTTAGCACGTTTGAACTTTCAAAGATTTGCCCGCGTCCACAGATTGCAATCACCACGCGATGCCGGCACGGAGCTGATGACGCAGCCGGTCCGACAGGCATTGGCAGGATTATTTCCGGAGGTGATGGCCTTGTGCACGTTCTTGGAGCGCAGAGGTGGTGGAAACCCGATTTCCAAGAGTGGCGGAGAGGTGTTCTCAACCGTGGCTCTCTTGGCGATGCGAATTGGGCTCGGATGCGAGGAGAGAAAATTCCGCGTTCTGTCCTGGCGCGCCTCATCGAAAAAGGTGAACGGTTATTTGTCCCGTAAAGATGACGTGATGTACGGTATGCTCTCCAGATCGCGTCATTCAATAGCACTATGGAAACCATGCCATTGAACACGGCTTTAACCCGGGCGTCCCGGGGGGGGGGGGGTGATATGCGTCTCTCCCTAAGGATTTTCGTGCGATTGTGAAAGAACGGAAGCGCACCGAAATTTAGCGTACCTTTTCCCAAGTTAATTTGGCATGTTATGCCAGGTTTTTTAGGTCAGGTCATCTCGGGTCCACGAGTTAGTCAAGGTCAAGTGTAATCACCTCCAGAAAAGTTAAACCAGTCGTTACGCTTTAACGGACAAAGATGTTTTAATGGAACTTCCAGCGTTTGCTTATCTTTAGGGAGGAAACAAAACGCACCAGAGGATTTTTTTTGCGTTTTCTTATATTACTTATTAGTTTTCCGTATTTTCTTTTCATTAGAGCTAAAATCGAAGATTCTGGCTAAGGTAAGCATTTTTTTTTATGAGAGCATGTTGACATTGAGCAAAGTTTTTCGGTACGCTCTATCCATTAAAAAAATGAAAGAAAATTCAACTGAAAATTTTAAAATGAAAAACATTGATTTTTTGGTGGCCAACAATTGTATGGCCATGGTCGACTTCGCCTTCCTTTTCTGTTTCCAGATATTTTTCTTCTTCAAATCTCAGAAAATGAACTCCCAGAGCCAAAAACATGACGTAGGTCGTGACAACCTGTGACTCCTAGTGATGTCACTTTTTCTCGGGGTGAGGGAATTTTGAAGATGGCGTCTGGCCCTACTCGTCGAGCCCTTTCCGATGACATCTCTTTCGCTTTTGTGCGATGCTTAGTTTAAAGATTAGAGGGTGTTGTATCAACCCCCTCCCCCCGAGACGGGGTGTGAAGATATGACCGGAAAGGAGGGGAGGGTTAATCTAATTTCGCCAGCAAAAGTAGTTCATGGTGTGCCTGAATATCCGTAGCCCACCATACAAGGCCAAGGGTGGCAGGGAATGTACATACGCAAGTTCACTCATCATTTACAAGACAAAAAAAAATATCATGCCTTTGATGCCGATACTAATACATATGAGACCTTCTTGTAATTTTGTTTACTTTACATTCTCGTCGCAACATAAAATAGCGTGAAAGAATGCAAACAGCCTTGTGTTTTGGTTCATGTTAATTTATCCTACAACATCGTTGGCAAGACGTATGCCAATTACAGATGAGTGTATAATCAAATGGTGATTGCGCAGCGGCGATTGATTATCCGTCAAGCCAGGGCCAATCAATGCACGAAATATTCTTTCATAGCTCACCTCAATGTTCAGAATGTCTTGTTTTCGTTGTTTCGACCTGATTATCTCGAGAAAATCCATTCCATGGCGATATAGAACGTTCATTTTCTCTAAGCAAGCAACAGCTTTACCTAAATTATCCTACCTTGTACAAAAAACGTGATGCCATATTTTACACATATGTCGAATGCCCGATATGAGCATGTGCAATGTAAACCAAGTCCATGGGAATTAATTGCCACTGTGAGCCCATGCTGTCTTGAATCATACCAACATTATAACCTCCCGGTATACAGGCGAACGCTGCAATTACAAAACAGCATCAACAAGTCGAGTTTGGAAATGGAAAATCAACCAGAACAATTGGCACCGCAGATTTCCAGGCAACATAATTCTGACACCGCGTAATCAGACGGGTCAAATCAAGGACTGTGAGCTACGAGGTCAGGCACATTGTGTTATAGAGAAATTATGTCCGAATTCGTTATGTGGTGGCTTTAGGGATCAGTTATATGCTAGGCAACGCTTCATGCGTGAACCCTGGCCCCACCACCCGATCTGTGAATTCCATTTCAAGGACAGTGAATTTTGACAGAGTTTAACATGCCGTCAATGCCGACATGACACGGCTGACACGGCTGACACGGCTGACACGGCTGACACGGCTGACACGGCTGACACGGCTGACACGGCTGACACGGCTGACACGGCTGACACGGCTGACACGGCTACCGACACGACTGTCCTGGTGCCGGGTCGCCAGCCCAGTCGGCCGGTTGCCAACTGGCTTTCCCAGTTGGGGGCTAAACAAAGCGCTGTGAAGCGACTCGGACGCTACCTTGTTGGGAAACGGGAGACCAAAGGAAGCCGACGCTCTTACCAACTGAGCCATCGGGTCCGCCATGGCCATCGGATACCGAGCTGTGGTTATGAAGCAGGATGTTAATGCTCAAGGTGTGTAAGCCGCTGGCTGTGACACTAGCACGAAGCGAGGCGAGGCATGGTAATGGAACAAGAGCATGTCTTGGTACGGACAAATTCAGACATGAACGCTCAACACCAAGCGTAATTTTGCATGTGTTGCGAGGTCCGACGCGATAGTTTTGCTTCAAAACCGTAGGCGTCCTGCAGATGAGACATTAAACAAATGCAAGCCCGAGTCCTGAGCATAAACGTGATCTTAGTGGGGAGTCGGGATTCGGCAGCTCGGAGTAGTCGGTCAACGAATTGGAGAACCTTGGTAGTAGTACCATCTCGCCAGATGCACCCTCTCGTGCATCACTCTGAATGCGGTGACATAAATGGGCTTTAGTTTATCGTGCAATAAATGCATTACGAGTGTACTATTTCGCTGCTTCTCTACTATCTTGCGTGTTTCTGAAGCCATCCTAAGAAACGTCGCTGTCTGCCGTCTCTCCGATCGGTTTGGTATACATATGTCTTATTTGGTAGAATACATATACGTCACCATTCTCCAAGTAGGTACGTGTCTGCGAAATAGGCAAAACAGTCATCATAGTATATAGAAGTCATGGAGAGTACAAAGAAGTATGCTACCACACATGCACCCAAAAATATGTCGGCAAAGAATGCCTCCCAACTGTGGCTGGACAGGCGTCCGAAACGACCAGCAGTGGAAAGGGGCTGCTCCTGTTCAGTCTGCCGATCGGATAGGATGCCGGTGGACACAGCACCCTGGCCCCACCATCCGACGCAGAACACAGCACCCAGGCACAGACCAGAACACAGCACCCTGGCCCCACCATCAGACGCAGAACACAGCACCATGGCCCCACCAGCAGACACAGAACACAGCACCCTGGCCCTACCATCCGACACAGAACACAGCACCATGGCCCCACCACCAGCCACAGAACACAGCACCCAGGCCCACCACCACACAGAGGCAAGAAGCACAGAACACAGCACCCTGGCCCTACCATCCGACACAGAACACAGCACCATGGCCCCACCACCAGACACAGAACACAGCACCCAGGCCCCACCACCAGACACAGAACACAGCACCCTGGCCCCCCTCCCGACACAGAACACAGCACCACAGAGCCGGCCGGTCGGCTCCTCCCTCTGCCGTCGCGTCGTCTCGACGGACGCCGGCGGGTCGGCAGTTGGGGTCGACCCGCGGACTCGTGAAGTGCTCCAGTGCCGCTGACATGGGGGACGGGCAGGGCCCGGCGCTCCGGCAGCCGCACAAGTACATCATCATCGGCCTGCAGGTGCTGTTCATTGTCCTGTTCGGAGTGTTCGCCGACTACGCGACTACCAAGCCGGAGAATGTCGGCGCCGCTCTACTGCCCAGAGTCTACAACAGTAAGCCGGCTGCTGGCTGCTGCATGTCACGCGAAGCGAAGTTAGCATGTCGTGAAGAGACTTCTTGCAGAACGCGTGCGGGGGGTTAATTCGACTCTTGTGAATGTTGTCCCAGGTAGCTCATGAACCGTCCACTAGATCGCGTGGATATTTTGCATGACCTTTGACAATTGGCGAGGGCTCATTGTGTCAGCCACTCGAGTTCTAGGCTGTGAAGGTAGCACAGCTAGCGTGGGTCAGTCAGGTCATGACCCCGTCTCAATACAGTGCTTAGATGTACACAAAAAGGACAAAAGCATTAAGGGATAGCCATACAAGATTAATTCAAACGTGAAACATGGGTGCAAAAACAAATGGGCAACGATAAAATGCATAAATGATACATGTGACCTCAGGTCAAGTTCCCATGTCAGCTGAAGGTATAAATTACAAGCACATTTATTCACGCATAACCCTGTTACTGATACATAGTTTCGAAAACCCGGAAGGTGTGTAGTGGCAAATGATGTCCCTAAATTATCATGTTTCAAGTGGATATAAATTCAGGTCACTGAAGTAAGACATGAAATGTTCCGAAGGTACATGTATTCCAAGTGCTATGGAGGCTACAATACTGACTATTACGGAGCACACATGGCTGCAAGGTTTTGCAAGCCGAGTTCATTTCTGATGAGATTGTGCTCCAAAAATTCCAGCTGAAAATTTACGATAAAAACCCTTTGAAAATTATTCAAGAAAAAAGGCAAATTTCAGACAATTCCTTCTAAATATTGTCAAACATGGTGGTAGTCGTATGTGCTTGCCTTGGCAGCACTCATTGCCTTTTCCGAGTGTCATCATCCGTTTCAATCATTGGTATCTTTTACAGTTTATCACACATTTCCAGGTGTTTGGCCTTAACGGGATCAGTGGCTTTCGCTGCATGACCGACGCAGTCGATGCGCCCTTAATCTCGGATCAGTGGCTTTGACCTTCGCACATGTGATCTTTTCCATTATGTTTGCTTTGTAATTGCCACCACACCTACACCAGTATGAGTGTATGTGTAGTATTGTGTACCTTGTGACCTAAACAAATGATTTGCTCTGATTTGGAGGTGCTGCAGTCATTGCGCGCTTGAGAACTTCCGGACACTCATGAAGTAGCAATGGCATGACATGAAATTTGGGTAATGGGAGAGGAGGTAACTGGTGCTAAGGTAGATACCCGGAATTCCGAGTCCCTCTCTGTGCCAGACCTAACGCACAGCACATGCTACAACGGCCCGGGCATCAATACCATTCGGCCTGATCTGTTTTGCAAAATCGTGCAGTCCGCAATGAACGATCCAATGATTTTATCTGTCATTCCTGAGTAACCCGTCCAGGGCGCCCTTCGCAGCTGAACCTGTCCGGCTGTTTCCGATGTTTTTATGTTGTTTATGTCGCGATAGATGCAGGTGGGCAGTATAATAGTGTCCAGTTCAACGTCACGACTTTGTGCCGTCATAATGGATAAGCCTCGCAGTATTCTTCAGCATTCGGTATTCAGAGCAAAGCCCGCTCCAGTTCAAGCGTGCTCCGATTATCGCTCATCTTTGTGCCGACCACGTTGGCAGCAGACATGATATGTGGCAAATGGCAGCCTTGCTCATGCTTTACCCCGAGACGCGTTTCATCGGCCGGAATATGGGTAAGCTGTATTCAATGCGTTGTCATGACAATACGAAGAAAGTCTATCGACGTCAGGCACCAATTTCAGGCTATAAGAAAAACATGCGCCACAGCCCAGGCTCAAGGACAGAGCAGCCAGAGGCCGTACGTATGACCTTCGGAAATCCTTATCACGATTGTTATCCTCACTTCAAGATCGATCCACGACTCTATCGATCCTAGAGGAATATCTGATGGCCACTATAGACGTAGCCTAGAAAGAATCGACTTAGCAGTATTGAAAGCTCCCACTGGATTTGAGCTCGGGGGTCGGGGGGGGTGAGTGGGCGCGCGCAGTTCTAACACACAGCACGCCGCAACGGCACGAATACCAATATCAGTCTCTGGCGCTGTCGCCCGGCCTTCCGGACGATCTTGACCGGTTGGCACATGGCTGCCTGGTCGAGCGGATCAGTAGGTCGGTCGGTCGGTGGCGCGCAGGAGCGGATTATCTGGGTGGGTTTGTTCTCAGAAACCCGCGTACTATGATATACCTGGTGGTTTCCCGACGTAGCTGCGTGGGATATCCGCACACAGCTTGCACGATCGGTGTACAATGCCACTGGCCCGCTGTTCCACTTGCTCCTTGGTCCATGCACAGCCCTGGACTTGTGCGTGCGTGTGTGTGAGCATGTGGTTGTACGGTGGAGTGAGATGACTCAACATGAATAAATTATCTCGTACGTGGGACAAGTCGTAAAAATAGTGAAACTCGGCTTCCATCCCATCGCTCGACAGTTCGAACGTTGCGACGCACTTGCGCTAGTCAGCGGCTTCCTTCACTTCCCGGCGGCAGTCCACAGCTAGGAGACTCTACAACGAGACGATTTATGCCCCCGCCCCTCGGTTCACCAGCACTGTTGGGCTTAATGGCATGAAGTGGAAGCAATTGTTTGTCCATAAGGATGATTCAGTGGCCGACACAGTGCGTGGACGCTTGCCACTGCGCGAGGGAATATAATGTCTGCGGGATGTTGGGCGATGGCCGTCAGTCATGTTCTACTGTGCGTCCATATATTGTACGTTACATCCAAACGTGAATATATTTATATATATATATATATATATATATATATATATATATATATGTGTGTGTGTGTGTGTGTGTGTGTGTGTGTGTGTGTGTGTGTGTGTGTGTATGCATGTATGTGGCTATACCGCCATGGCCACCCTTCCTTCATGGACTACATGGTTCGACATGGACCGCTTGACCTGCTAAGCCGAAGCTTAGTAACTATTTAGCAGGGTCTCCTCTGGCCTGCTAGCAGAGTTAAAGTTTGGACAATGGGACAGTCCGGAATTTAGACAAGTGCAGAAATGGTGTCTTTACAGAAATAAACTTGCTGCCGTTGCAATGGCGACGGCCAGCGCCATCATTGGAGGGCGTACCTTGTCGCAGTACCTCACGATATCTTCGATGTCATTGCGTTGAGGGACGAGTAAATAGCCCAACATGCGGGATGTTTCGCGCCGAAGTGCGAAATGCCGCAGCAAAATTTTAGGGGTTTCGTCAATTACCTTCCGCGGATTATTTCAGGAGTTATCACACATCCTTGTCATCTACTTTTACCCATAGTTCCTGGGGCTCGTTTATTTTGTTGAAACTTCTCACTCCATTAACGCTGCCATTTCCCTCCTGTGTCCCTAGTCGTTAGCCACACTCTGCAGTCAAGCAGCAAACGTCCTCAGAAAACCACACTCTTTCACCTTCATCCTCCCTTCCATCCCCTCCAGTCACATAGACAAAAAAGGATGTTGTATGGCCTGGTCATTGGTTGGTCTCAATTTAGACCAGAGCAGTTACCCTCCCGGCCCTCCCACTGCTAATGGTGAAATTAAACGAAGAAGGAAATAGTCACTTCCGCTCATTGCATCCACTTAGGACATCTCATTCTTCCCGAAGCCCAACAGTGTTCGTGAAAGTGGACGTGGGCAAGACTGGAAGATAGAGCTTTCTATCGACTAGCGTGCAGAAGACAAGTTGCATTTTTCCGATCCGAATGGAGATCGAAAGACGGTAAATGATAACAGCATATCAGAACTTAACAATGCGATCCAGATAACTTCTAGTTACTGTACAAGTTTTCCAGCCACATTATGTACAATCTGAGGTTAGAGCTGGCTGGATGCATCATACCGGGCCCCGTACATGACTCGACTATTTATCTAATAGATATGAGATGGTGTAGCGTCCACTGCGTAGCATAGGCGTATTCTTTCTGATATTAAGCTCACATTTATATATGTATATATATATATATATATATATGTATATATATATATATATATATATATATATATATATATATATATATATATATATATATATACGCGATTGTGTGAACACAATCGCGGAGCGGGCATTGCACTTTTCCTTCTGCAGACTCTATCTGTCTTACGATACGCTTTCTATCGTTGGTATGTTCATGCATGATATTAATAAGCAAAACTAATATATTTAAGTAGATCATTCGCTATATGTTCGACGTTTTATCCTCCTACGGACATTTTCAAGACTGCTTCAAATTGGTCACCATCACAAGTTTGGAAAACAATAAAATACATACACATGCGATACATGGCACAATTCACTCCCATTTTTGTTGCGTATAACGAGAAGGCGGAAACAGCAGAACAACAATCATCAGTTTATCGCTGTCACTCGCCATACCGCCTGATGGTGAGCTGTGGGTCGTCAAATAATAGAAACGTGCCTCGTGCATTGCTCTGGCGGCTGATGGTTGAATCAATCTCCCTGATATAACTACTTCCAAGTTTTGAAGGCGGCTCTTATCAAGGGCTATGGCTAGGACTTTTGTGGTCATGGTCATGTCGGAGCGTGTGAGGTGGCTGGAATGGTCCTGTTCGGTGTGTGTCTGGGGCCCGCCCTGTTGTAAGTGCTTTGTTATGCGGTGGCTTAAGGATGTGGTCGTGTGCCCAGCCTAGCCACTGTCCTGCAGAAGCGCGCACTCTCCTTGTATGCACCCAGTAGCCAACGTCGGAAATTTTCAAAGGTGTTTTGTCGCGGTCTAGGTTGTTATTCATGACCAGGTTAGACGTTGCTGGGCTGTGGTAGTATATGAATGGCGCTAGCTTGTCTTGGGTGTCAGTAGGGGTTCAGTTGTTCTTAATGATGCACTTGAGCGTTTTCTCGTCCTGCTTTCAGCCTGGTCTCATGGTGCTGCGGTAGTAAAGACGGTGTGTTGTGGTTGGAAGCCGGTATTTGCGCCATGCATGTGTCAAGTTCTCTCCTGATTTCTTGTTCTGTGGCAGAAACATAATAGAAATTGTCACTCGTGATTTGCTTGACGCGTTTAAGCTTTTGTTTCACCAACTGCAAAGATGAGTAGTGCATAGTGTCCCTGTGTACATAGGCTCCGATGACACCGACATTGCGCCTATCTCGACACTCACTTTTGCCACTAAATCATTTTCCGGTGTCCGTTCGTTTCCGGAAGATGTTTGTGACAAAAGCGCCTGAGAATGTGTCGATGCTAGTATCTAGAAAACTGATGTTGTCCTCTACGTTATTATCTGCTGTGAGTGTTGGTCCTGACACGCTTTGCAAGCGGGACTGAAGGTCCATTAAGCACTGGTCATTTTGGCAGTTGGTGACCCAAGAGTTTAAATATATATATATTATATGTATATATATAGTGTATGCAAATATATATATATGTATATGCATATATATATATATATATATATATATATATATATATATATATATATATATATATATATATATATATGCTTACATGGAGGAAATATTGCGAAATTTGCATGATCGATGACAATGATGAGCAAATTGATATTCAAATAAAAAACTGTTCAGGGTATATTTCAAATGTTTCGGCTGTTGCCTTCAGCAGGGTTCAAGGTTTTCAAATCGACATTGACCTAACAAATTCACCAGTCATAGCACATGACAAATGTGAGCGACATATCTCACAAAGCAGTTCAAGGTGACAAAAAGACAGCAACATGAAGAACACTATAATAATTACCACAAGGCAAGCGTATGTGGGTATGTGTCTATGGTATATGTGTGTGACCATGTGCGTTGATGTGTGTGTCTGTGTTTGTGTCTGTGCCTGTATGACAATGTGCATGGCTGTGTCTCTATGAATTTGTCTGTGTGTCCAGATTCCATTGGATGTCCTCAATCTTTATTTAGGTTACAGTGGTGAAAACCAACCCTCGATATTCATCTTCGGATTGATTGAGCCGTGACGAGTACCGTGCTGAGAAAAAAAATCCATCGATATATTAGTGGTCTTCGGTGGCGATGTTTTTGTCTCAAGGAGTCGACGTTGCTGTTTGGTGAGGTGGTCATCCTCTCGTTTGAGCAGATGTTCTTCTTTAACTGCATGCATAACCAGATCACCTGCAGTCCGATGGTGTCTGAAGTCTACTTTGCTTTCCTTTAGGCGCATATATAATCATCTGCTAGTTTCTGCGACACATGCCTTGTTGGAAGCTTCGCACGCTGTCTTGTAAACCACGCGTTTATATTTCCCTCGGATGTGCTGGTCCTCTTCAACATGCGGTATTTTTGGTGTTTGGAGTGCCTAACGTACCTGACGTAAGTTGATGTTGACTCACGTGCCTTTTAGTAAATGTCACTGACGCATGTCACTAACGTGACCGATAGCAGTTGCGGAACGAGTAATTGAACAGCTCGGCGATGACAACTGCCACCGCCGATAAACAAGTTCATCAAACTTGCCAAACTTTGTCTTGATTTTGGATCATTCGAATTAAATAATAAAGAACACCAAGAAGTGTTCTTTGGATCACCATTAAGTGCAGTACCGGCCAGCCATTATACTGAGTCACTAGAAGTAGACTACCTTGCCAAAATAACCAGCGCACGGAAGTATTGTGGTTAAAGCACTCTGATGATATTTTCGTTATCGTTCCTGAAATCTCGAACCTATAACATATTCTCAGCCAGTTGAATGGTGTTGAACCATCAAACAATTTACAATCGAAGATGAAAAAGGAGGAAAACTGCCCTTTTCTCGATTCACTAATATGAGGACTACCACCAGGACTGATTTTCTGTTTACAGGAAGCCCACCAGTAAGGATGATCTCATTCATTTCTACTCGGGCCATGATTCTCACACGAAACCTGGAGTGGTTTTGGTTTCTTTCTCAGAACCCTCCGAGTCTGCTCTTTGGACGTTTTCGAATGTGAACTTCAGCATGTGATTGTATCTTTTCGGAAGCTGAAGTTTCCACTGGCAGTACTATTTAAATTTCAACAAACAAAATCAACATGGGCATGGGTACGGGCATTGTCATAGGCATGGACAGCACCGGGAGTAAGAAATGGACAAGAACTGAGGATGGCGTTAGTCGTCTCCAGCAAAGCCATGAACAAAAATATTGCACGATTTTGGGGGCAAGCAATAGACATAGCTCCCACCTCGGGCACCGAAGTTAGCAATATGGTCCAGAGGAGCAAAACGCCCGGTGGCAATCTCAAAAGCGTGGTTTACTAGATACCTTGCGGAGCTTGCAACGAGGCATATATCGGAGAAACCGACTGAGGATTAGATGTGCGCCTAACGACACACGAAACAGACTTGAGACGCCATCGAACTTCATGTGATGCATGCGGTTAAGGAAGGGCATTTGCCCAAATTGGAGGATGCAGCGGCGTTGCATGCAGCAATGTCGACTGCTTGAGGAAGCGTGCATAGCCACTGAAGATGCCACGAAGATGTCGACGTGATTTTTCAGAACGGCACTCGTCACAGCTCAAGCAACCCGAAGATGAACAACGAGGGGTGGTCTTCCCCACCATAACAGAAACCCAGATTGAGGGCGACAAAGGGAGCATGGACACACTCGCAAACGCATGCATAGAGACACTAACACGGACGCAGACACAGACATAGACACAGACACAGACACTCACACAGACACAGACACTCACACAGACACAGACACTCACACAGACACAGACACTCACACAGACACAGACACTCACACAGACACTCACACAAACACAGACACGAACACAGACACAGACACGAACACAGACACAGGCACTCACACAAACAGACACTCACACAGACACTCGCACAAACACAGACACTCACACAAACACAGACACTCACACAGACACATATGCAGGCACACACACAGACACAGACACTCACACAGATACAGGCACCCACATAGACACCGACACTAACACCGACACAGACACTCACATAGACACTCACACAGACACTCACACAGACACTCACACAGACACAGACACTCACACAGACACAGACACTCACACAGACACAGACACTCACACAGACACAGACACAAACACAGACACAGACACATATGCAGGCACACACACAGACACAGACACTCACACAGACTCATACAAAGACACAGACACTCACACAGATACAGGTACCCACATAGACACCGACACAGACACAGACACTCACACAGACACAGACACAGACACAGACACAGACACAGACACAGACACGGACACGGACACGGACACGGACACGGACACGGACACGGACACGGACACGGACACGGACACGGCACGGACACACCGACACGGACACTACACAGACACAGACACATACACAGACACATACACAGACACAGACACAGACACAGACACAGACACAGACACAGACACAGACACAGACACAGACATTCATACAGACACTCAAACATACACAGACACACAGACACAGGCACTCACACATACACAGACACAGACACAGGCACAGACACTCACACAGACACAGGCACTCACAAAGACAATGACACACAGACACAGACACTCACACAGACACAGACACAGATACAGGCACACACTCACACAGACACATAGAAACACATACACACACGGAAGCAAATCGTACACTTGTCTTGTGGTAGTTGTAAAATTATTCTTCCTGTCGTTATGTCATTTCGAATTGTTTTGTCACAGATGTAATTCACATTTGTCACGCGATACGACTGGTGGTTTTGTTAGGTCAATATCAATTTTAAACCCTTGTACACTGGTGAAGGCAATTGGCGAAACGTTGGAAGGATATGGGATGTTTTTAGCTTAAATATTATTTTGCGTCTCATTGTCATCGATCCACCATATATATACACACATATATATATATATATATATATATATATATCACTATGTTCAAAGTTTGCATTGGTTGGGAATACCTCCATATGAACCCAGATTGATAGGACATAAACGATGCCGCGATGTATTTGATTTCGTCTGGCCACCACCATCGGAGCTGCCATCCAGGACAAAGACATCCTTCTACAGAGACACTGTGGCAGATAAAGTGGGGAGCATGTACCACCCACGCACATCAGGCACATGCATGTTGTTTTCTCACAGCTTTATTTTCTGCTGCCGAGTGCCACTAGACAAACAATTCACACTATGCACGTTGTCAGCACCGGCTGTGCCAGTCGTAAGAGGCCCCAGTCCACCTACTATTGCAATGTCCTGTGCAATTTGACACACAGCTGCTGGGCGACATCAGGAGTTGTGGACCACCGCAGCTTCAGGTCGGGCATGTGGTAGCGTCGCAGGATTGTAGACGGATTGGGCCATCAAAAGATAAACGATTTCTCCTCGAGTACAATCAGGCATAGTTTTCTTCATATTTTCATTTCTCTTTTCAAATATACTCGCTTTCTATCAGCCGCATGTCACACGTCAAAATAGGATACGCAGTGTCACCGCATACGTTCATGGCCTCTGCGTGGAAAGGGATGTCCTCCTTCGGTCCAATGCACCCTGACGGGTACTCCGTGCCTCGGCAGTGTTCCAGGACGTGCACGTCATGATCTTCATCGGCTTCGGCTTCCTGATGACGTTTCTGAAGAAGTACGGCCTCAGCTCTGTCAGCCTCAACTTCCTGATCGCCGCGTTCGTACTGCAGTGGGCCGTGCTAGTCAACGGCTTCTTCCACTTACACCACGGCAGGATCGAGATCGACGTCGTCAGGTGAGTTGCATTGCGGCTCCCGCTGTTGTAAGATTGCCAGGAACCAATACGTGAATGCTGCCTTCCTTTGATCAAATACTTCATGAACGCAAAATGTTCCATTGCATTGGTTGCCGATTGCAAGTACCAATGTCGTTCTGTTGAGAATACGTTGATTCGCTTTCACCAAAAGGATGTGTGTGTCTGACTAAGTTTCCACCTCGCCGCCACAATCGATACGAATAGGGTCCCATATTCCCCGGGAGACGCCAAAGACATAAACCACATATTGAGGAATATGGCGCACTTTTCGTCAGCAAGAAAACAGCGCGGCATCTCATCTGTATATACCGGATGCTTCCCTCCCTGCCCCTTCCCCAAAAACGACCTTTTGACTAGTTATGAAAAATGTTTCCATCGCAACGTGATGCTTTAATAACATGCGAGATCTCAAATTGTTTATTCCTGAATAATATGCACTTTATACAGCAAAAGTCAATAAATATCCTGATGCATGTATTGAAGCTTGGGACACTGTAAACTGGATTTAACGGTCGCTCATAACGCATCTAATCTGGACACCCAGAGTGCTGGAAGTTGCCGCGACCATTCATGTGCATTGCAGCCAACTTACATCTGATCAAATTGTTCTCCATCTTAGTCCGTGCACTTCTGCAGACGTTCTTGGAAGCTGTGCATGGCTCTTTTAAGAGAGCTCTGGACCTCGTGCCAGCATGGGTGTAGCTGCTCCTTCAGATGTTCAACGTCACCGTCACTACTGACACACGTGCGCCAGTCGTGAAAGTTCGTTGAACACGAAGCAGCCCATTGGATTAAGGTCTAGGCCTGCAAGTGGCGATTCCTTCAGTTTGGTGTGGTCTGGGCAGTTGGGTGCCAATAATTCCCCCTGCAGAGCGAGCTGTGCGACAGGTCGGTCCTTCCTGCTGAATCACCCAGCCGTCGCCGCACGCCGTGCGGATATCTCGGATGTACGGTTCAGGCATCTCTTTGTTATGGTGTTGGCCTAAGCGGATTCACGATAACCAGATTGGTTTTCCGTCTCACTAACGGCGGCTGCCACCACCACCCGGCGCCTTCTCACCTTCTCACCTTCTCGCACCTTCACGCCTTCTCACACTGGATGGGCTCCCGTACACCTGGTCACGTTGCGAGTCCAGTGGCTTGTTGGCCTTGGTTGGTGATTGGTTTTTACGATACATCGACCGTTGAGCCATGTAACGTCGCGAATCTCTCACGCCGATTGGTCGCGGGCGAAGAGTAACGACAGGTGAGATTCGAACCCACAACCTTTCGATTGTGAGACGAGCGACTTACCCCTAGGCTATTCGCCCTCGGCTGGTTGGCCTTAAAAATGATCTCATTTAAAAACTAGAGTTGATGGGTTGGGCTTGGAGTTGCGAAGCCCTCCAGTGGTGTCTGTGCACGTGCCAGGAGCCGGAATTGCTCCCTACTCGTTAGGCACTCAACCTGAACTGTGTTGATGCCAGGTTTTTGAAGGTCGATGGTGATGATCCTGTTTCCACTGCGAAGTCCAATGGTTACTTTCTTTGCGGTATGTTGCTGGGATTTCTGGGGGGGGGGGGTTATCATTCCCGACTGAACACCATGTCGTCTGCCGGCTGGATGTTTTCTGCGATGCTTGCCATGTGTGGTCTGTCAACCTCCTCTCGTAGACCTGTCCCAGCTTTCTTCCAAACGTTGCATTACTCAGTGTACCGCGTGGCGACCAAGAGTAGGCCTTGAGAACTCTCGAGAACTCTACGGATTGGCTTAGCTTCTCAAGTTTCCCCAAGTAATAAAGAAAAGTGACGGTTTAGGCCTTTGATTAGTAATTTGTCATCATCGACACACCTGGTTGGTGTGTATTGTATTGCAATCTCTTTTATGACATCAGGATCAAATTGTTCACCTGTGGAAGAAGTCTAGTCTCAAAAGAACGACAAATTGATGACGTTTTCATTGATGCCCAAACCATAGGCCGAGAAAGTACGGTTGTTGAGCTACGGTGCGGAAAGTTCAGTTTTTTCTCTCGAACGCCCGGTGCAAGTAGCGATAATTAACACTACCAGTTGTGCACGTGTTTTGATTCCTACAGACAGTTTCCTAGTTGTGTCAACATCAGGAGTATGTGCTGTCAACAAGGCTCGTGAGAAGTGGTGCGTGGTGCTTTAAGAAATCCTAATGTAATGTGATATAGTTTGTTCGGCACCACAGAATCCTCACGGTCGCCCACCATCAAAGGCGACTGTATCCGTTCTGGCTCCTGCTGCCTGAGCAGCAGCACAGTATCGCCATTTATCAGTACGATGGCGACTGTAACCACCCTGGCGACTGCTACCGCCCCAATGAGTGTTGGCACAGCGCCATCACTTCTCCATATACGAGGCTGTGTCCCGCATAGCCTTACCGAGCTCTGTAGGAGGTGGAAGGGTGACACTGGGCAGCAAGGGATGTTGGAGGCGTTGACACTTGACAGCTGAGGATAGTGGAGACGGTGGCAGTGGACAGCTGGGTGAGGGTGGGCCGGTGACACTGGAAAGCTCTGGGGAAGGGTTGGGGTTGACACTGGACAGCTCGAGAGGGCGGTGCTGTGACACTGGACATCTGGGGGGCGTGGGGGGCCGGAGGGGTGATGCTGGATAGCTGCAGGTGGGTGGCCTGTGTGCCACTGGACAGCTGGGGAGGATGGTGGATGGAGATGATGGAGTACCGTACTTGCAACTGCTCATTGTTTAGGCAATTGCCTGGATAATTAATGATGCTTGCTCGGAAGCGCATTGCCCACACACAGGGAGCACCCATCACCCTCCTTCAGATATGCCTCCGATAATGAAGCCCTGCTTATTCTGAGGCGCGTGACTGTAGGACACCACTCTGACCGCGTACCCTCTGATCTGTGTTTTGCAGTTTGCTCGGGGCGGATTTCACTGCCGCCTGCGTGCTTATCTCCTTCGGTGTGGTGCTGGGCAAGATCACGCCCACTCAGCTGCTACTTATGGCCCTTATAGAGGTGAGCGCGGCGAGTGTGAGACTCGTGCATGGGCGAGGGCCGCAGCATACCAGGAGCTGCCGCCACCGGCGAAGTCCTGTCCCGGAGGCGCGGCAGCGGTGGTCATCTAGCTGATGGGAATAGTTTCGAGGCGAGCCGGGCAAATAGTTTTATTCAGCTTTATGCTCGGCTGCCGAGCGCCGCATAGCATGATGGTGAGACCACCTGACAAGTTCCCTCATAACGAAATCCATCTTACCTTGGTATGCGTGCAAAAACCTCAGAAGTTTCTTATCCAATTTGCTCGTCCTACGTCATATGACCTGAGCCCAGGTCAGGATAAAGTGCGCAATGTGAACCAAGCCTACTTAAGCATCGCTATTTTTATGATTTATTTCTTGTTCCCAAGGTCTAAATAGTCTTAAAGTTGTATTGCACTGCCTAAACTCCCATTGTATGGACGTACAAAATGTTTCTGAAAAGCCGATTTTCTTTTCTAAAAACGAATTTGAGCTCCAAAATTATCTTTAAAAGCAACATCATTGTTTTGAAATGGGACGAATTGTGATGTGGCTATTATAGTGGACAAGTAGAGGAAGAAATGAAATAGTACTCCTGGTATTATCAAGCACCTCACCCTCAATGGATTAGTCGCTGTATATAAGGAGTTGGCGGAACTTGCAAAGCCACTCCTTAGTTTGTAGTTTCGTCCATGCACACAAATGCTCCTTGCGCTATCCTTACTGGGGGCTTCGGCTGATACGCTGGCAAATCCAACATTTTGAAAACATGTGGGGATGTTCAACTCGAAAAAGACGCAATGGTTTGCCAAAGAACCCTGCTGTGCTGATTACACAAGACTAGCGAATTAAGTTGAGCTCGAATGCTTAGCCCGGAACCGTTCATAGGCAATTTTCTCATTGGCAATCACTCTTTGTAGATGATGGTGTACCCCACATCGAGTCATGCGCCGTTGGTTTAATACAGGTGATTAGCAGCTCTGGCAAGGTTTCACCTGGAAAATACCGCTCCGTTTTTTTCCAACCCAGACACGTCACCTCCAACTACACCCATGCTGGCACGATATCTCGAGGTCTCTTAAGATAGCCATGTACAGCTTCCAAGGACGTCTGTAGAAGTGCACGGACGAAGATGGAGAGCAATTTGACCAGATTTAAGTTGGTTGCACTGCACATTTGTGGTCGCGGCAACTTCCAGCACTCTGGATGTCCAGATTGGTTCGTCCGGACCGGCCGTGAAATCCAATTTAGTGGCCTAAGCCTTGATACATGCATCAGGATATTTATTGACTTTGGCCAAGAATAATAAGAATCAACTACGTTAAAAGATACAGGAAATTTTCGAACTTTCAAAACATGAACACGGAGTCTGCCAAAATACCGTGCACGTGGAATAATGATTCATATTGTGCTCACACGCAAGCTTTCCAGCTACCATGTTGTAGTTCCAGACGTCTGCACTAGAGGCGCGTCAGTCGACATGTTCGCTTCGGTTCCCCATCGTGGGACAAAATTATCAACATATAAAGCGTGCACTAAGAATCGTTGCTTAGAAATAGCACAAATACCTTGCAAATTAACTAGTTATGTAATACAATTTTTAATGATTTAACGTAGCATAGGAATACTAGCGCTTCACAAATGATTATTTTTTTAAGCATTGTTATTTGCTATGGCTGAAATGCTATCATGTACATAATACTACAAGAACAATTCAACACGTTCAAGTGTCATTTTGTATGAACAACCACTACAACAACCAGCCAGGAGAAACAACGGTCATTATATAGCAACATATCCCGTAGGCTAAATGTTACATACCCGATACCAAAAGCTTAACATAATATAATGTTCCCAATATACCCCAGCATGCAGGCTTCTTGGTGAAAAGAAATGCGAAAAAATGGATTGAGAACATATTTATTAATTCTACACATAATCAAAGCTTAAAAGCAACAGGGTCTCATTTTATCAGTTCATAGAAGTGTACTCTCAGAAAGTGTATGCAAGTGGTTGCGGGCCGCGAGTCAATACATGAATGTATGTGTGAGGTGATGTAAGTGTGTTGTCGTGGAATACGCTGATATGGCTGGATGCACCGTACCGCATAGGCATGTACCTGATATGTATAATTTGCATGAGTTCCATTTGCAAGTCTGCGTTCGTCAATGTCATGCTACATGAAGATGTCAACCTTCATGTAGCCGTCCGGGCAGTGCTGTGAATGTTACCAGTTTGCTATCTGCCTATGGTATTGCCATTGCCATATTTCTTACTACCAACTAGCGGTGGCCTATACCAAAGCAAGGATGTAAAAATCCACTCGTTGCGTACTTCCGCTTGCACTTGCCATTCAAGTTTGCCTGCCGAGTAATCCTTGTGTGGACCTCCCTGACTTATTGGTGGCTGACCAAGGGAAGCTCCAAATTAACAACAACAAAAAAAACACGAAAGCGCTTGTAGCAACTTTTGGTAGGATACTGCACCAGATATGGGGCCAATGTGCTAAGTCAAACGCTAGCCCACCGCACCCACCTCGTCTTGCTCCGGCGGTGGCCATGTCCCGGACCTCCCCAGCCAGCTGTCCAGCGGTCGTCCCGGTCGGCGGCGGCAACGGTCAGCGTGTGCAGCGACAGCCTGTTGCGGAAGGTCGGGGAGACCTTTACACGCCAGTGCTCTGTCCGCCGAACAGAGCGGCCGACACTTCACGCATTAGTCGCGAATTGAAATCACAGGCAAAACGAATGCACCGAGAGAAAAAAACGCTGGAAGAACCTGCCGAAACCGGAAATATGCAGCGTTTTGGGCGTTGTGTGCAGTTGGCCCACCGAACCTGCCAGCTACTGCAGAGAACGTCAATGCTGAACGTTTATCTGTGTATCCACACCATGTCTACTCTGTCTGTTCATCACTGCTTTAGTCACTGTTGCAGATCGCACCCACTTTTTGCGTCGCATGACACTTTTGCGTTTGGTGTGCTTTCAGGTGCCGATTTTCGTCTTGAACGAGGTTATTGGCAGGACTTACCTTGAGGTAAGTATGTAGAACCTGTCATCAAGTTTGGGACAGACAGAGAGCAAATACATAGATACACCCCCTAGCCGTGTACGGTTGAACCCGGTACTCTCTGAATGTGATCTCCATGCCGTATGGTCGCAGTCGGTTGTCGGCAAAAGACAGCAATATCACAAGAAAGAGATGGAACGCGTGCGGTAGCTGGCTTTCGTGACATGGACACATCGTTGAATGTGCCACAAAATGTGTTCTAAGTTGGAAACCATACTTACATCCTGAATTGTAGGCTAGCGCGGTGGAGTCAACCAGGGTGTATTGGCACTCCTAAGGATGGCTGTAAGCTGCATATTGGAGCATCTATTGCAACATCCAGTTGTCTGGAGCAAAACGCCTACATGCCTGTTATACTACGCCAGCCGCGCCAGGAAGCTTTAGATTGAAACCCGGCCGTGCAACGTTTAATTTTCTCCCCAGGAGATATACGTCGCTCACCCATTAATGCACCCGCTGGCAGGTGTCGGACATGGGCGACTCGATGTTTGTGCACGCGTTCGGCGCGTACTTCGGCCTGGCGGTGAGCTTCGTGCTCTACAGGAAGGACAGCGACAGCGACAACGCCGGCGCCAACTCCGTGTCCGACCTGTTCTCGATGATCGGTGAGTCGCGCTCGACAGCCGGCCGGTGGTGCTTTGCACGGCCCCTCGACTGTCCCCGTGTATTGGGACCCGACGCACTTTATGCACGATTACGGCTAATGGCGCCGCCAACACTGTTTCGCTGGTGGGCCGCGGGATTGGGAAATGTCCCGAGTGGTGCGGGTGTTGAACCCGGGACCTTTGATACACAAAGCTGAACACCTTAACCACTCGGCCATACCCCCTCGACTGTTCGTGCTGCCGTTTGAGTTCCGGGGAGTAAGCAGTTTAGTGTTTTGTTTTGTTTTCAAAGTCATGTCCACGTGACCATAACCCAGGGCCGACACTTGTCTCAGCCAAGTATATTTTATGCCAGCTTTAAAGTGCATGTTTACGACGCACAAATTATACGTGTAGATGTGTGTATACATTACATAACAATTATGATGCACATCGCTGTGAGATTTGCTCGGCACTCACAACAGACCATTAGTAGCGCTTGAGCATCCTTTCTGTTTTCAGCGTCAGTAGCCTTAGACCTCAGTAGCCTCAATTGCGTTTTCACGGCTATGGAGTCTCACACATTGCTTCATACAGCCGAACATGACTTAGAAGAAAATAAGTCGCAATATGAAGCACTTAAAGCGACCATAAACCGTTCCGTTTGTCTGAAACCTATCGCGGGTCATGAGGTACCAATCAACTATCCAGCATTGCAAATATCGCGGGTCGTAAGATGACAATTATTTGTTTACCTTGTTTGTTTATGGGCTCATCATCTCACATCCACGGCTGCCAGCCGTGTCTGACAACCGCCCCACAGCCCGTGTAGTTCCACAGCAGCCGTGACTATAAGCCGCCCCACGGCCCGTGTAGTTCCACAGCAGCCGTGTCCGACAGCCGCCCCACGGCCCGTGTAGTTCCACAGCAGCCGTGTCCGACAGCCGCCCCACGGCCCGTGTAGTTCCACAGCAGCCGTGTTTGCCAGCCGCCCCACGGCCCGTGTAGTTCCACAGCAGCCGTGTCTGTCAGCCGCCCCACGGCCCGTGTAGTTCCACAGCAGCCGTGACTATAAGCCGCCCCACGGCCCGTGTAGTTCCACAGCAGCCGTGTCTGTCAGCCGCCCCACGGCCCGTGTAGTTCCACAGCAGCCGTGTCTGTCAGCCGCCCCACGGTCCATGTAGTTCCACAGCAGCCGTGACTATAAGCCGCCCCACGGCCTGTGTAGTTCCACAGCAGCCGTGACTATAAGCCGCCCCACGGCCCGTGTAGTTCCACAGCAGCCGTGACTATAAGCCGCCCCACGGCCCGTGTAGTTCCACAGCAGCCGTGACTATAAGCCGCCCCACGGCCCGTGTAGTTCCACAGCAGCCGTGTCTGTCAGCCGCCTCACAGCCCGTGTAGTTCCACAGCCGCCCCACGGCCCGTGTAGTTCCACAGCAGCCGTGTCTGTCAGCCGCCCCACGGCCCGTGTAGTTCCACAGCAGCCGTGACTATAAGCCGCCCCACAGCCCGTGCAGTTCCACAGAAGCCGTGTCTGTCAGCCGCCCCACGGCCCGTGTAGTTCCACAGCAGCCGTGTCTGTCAGCCGCCCCACGGCCCGTGTAGTTCCACAGCAGCCGTGCTATAGCCGCCCCACGCCTGTAGTTCCACAGCAGCCTGCTTAGCCGCCCACGGCCCGTGTAGTTCCACAACAGCCGTGACTATAAGCCGCCCCACGGCCCGTGTAGTTCCACAGCAGCCGTGACTGTCAGCCGCCCCACGGCCCGTGTAGTTCCACAGCAGCCGTGTCTGTCAGCCGCCCCACGGCCCGTGTAGTTCCACAGCAGCCGTGCCCAGCCGCCCCACGGCCCGTTTTCGAGCCGTTCTGGCCACGGCCCTGTAGTTCCACAACCTAGCGTTAGCGGCCTGTAGTTCCACAGCAGCCGTGACTATAAGCCGCCCACGGCCCGTGTAGCCACAGAGCCGTGCTTAAGCCGCCCCACGCCGTGTAGTTCCACAGCAGCCGTGTCTAAGCCGCCCCACGGCCCGTGTAGTTCCACAGCAGCCGTGACTATAAGCCGCCCCACGGCCCGTGTAGTTCCACAGCAGCCGTGACTATAAGCCCCCGCCCCGTGTAGTTCCACAGCAGCCGTGACTATAAGCCGCCCCACGGCCCGTGTAGTTCCACAGCAGCCGTGACTATAAGCCGCCCCACGGCCCGTGTAGTTCCACAGCAGCCGTGAAAGGCCGTAGGCCACGGCCCGTGTAGTTCACAGCAGCCGTGACTATAAGCCGCCCCACGGCCCGTGTAGTTCCACAGCGCTCCACAGCCGCCGGCCGTGTAGTTCCACAGCAGCCGTGACTATAAGCCGCCCCACGGCCCGTAGTTCCACAGCAGCTCTAGCCGCCCGGCCTTTCCACGCCCAGGCCCCCTCTTAGCCGCCCCACGGCCCGTGTTCCGGCCGTGTCGTGTGTTCCGCGCTCCGCCGTGTAGTTCCACAGCAGCCGGTCAGCGTCCACACCCGCCGGCAGGCACACTGTTCCTGTGGTGCTTCTGGCCGAGCTTCAACTCGGCGCTGGCAGTCGGCGACGCCCAGAGTCGCGCCGTCATCAACACGTACCTGTCGCTCTGCGCCAGCTGCGTCGTCTCGTTCGCCGTCTCGTCGCTGATGAACAAGCGCGGCCGGTTCACTATGGTGAGTGGACAGGCTGGACAGACTGGACAGGCAGGACAGGCAGGACAGGTCGGACAGGCCGGACAGCCAGGACAGGCCGGACAGGCCGGACAGGCCGGACAGCCAGGACAGGCCGGACAGGCCGGACAGCCAGGACAGGCCGGACAGGCCGGACAGGCCGGACAGGCCGGACAGGCCGGACAGGCCGGACAGGCCGGACAGCCAGGCCAGGCCAGACAGGCCAGTCTGGCCGGACAGCCAGGACAGGCAGGACAGGCCGGACAGGCCGGACTGGCCGAACAGGCCAGACTGGCCGGACATTGAACAGGCCAGCCAACGCCGCGCGGGCGAGTGCTCCCCCTCCCATCGCCAGCCGTGTTTGGACAAACCCGCGGTCTGCCGGTTGATGCTATATTTATGCTATCGTGGTGTCCGCCGGCATCGTGTTCGTGCTGGGGAGCCAATGGCCTGATGTAGCCGAAATGGTTCCACTTCAGAATTCCTGTTTCGTTTCAGCGTCGCCCGACGATGACTGTGGTCAAGCTTAGCAAAGCTCAAACATGAACGAGTTTGTTCATTTACCAGCCGGTGAAAAGGATTTACATGAGATTATCAGCCTGAAAGTCTAAGAAAGTTGAATAGTGAAGCTTAATGAGGAAATGAGTCGAGAACAGCATTCACATCTGCATGACGGTGTTTGGTGTCACTCTTGAGCGGCGAACTCCTGCGCCAGCCACTATCGTCTCCACTCGGACGGTGTTGTGGCGGCGCCGTTCACCGGTGATTGTGGCAGCGCCGACAACTGACGTTGTCGTGATACCCTTGGATGACGCAGGTGCAACAGCCACGCACCAATTATCAGCTGAATGAAGCATCACATTAAAGAGGCGACACCGTACGGGTAATTCATGTGTTACCCGGACTTCTGATTTGTCGATTTTCCTTGTTCGATTTTTTAAAGGAAAAGTATTTGCAATTCGTGATCGTACGCAGACATGCGCAGGTCGTATCGAAAACCACCATTGTATTTAGCTCTATCGAAAAGTCTGAAGAAAACCGCGAAGTTTAACACGAAGATAAGGCAGATCTCAACGTTCATTGAATTGTATTACCCTGCGATGTTTGCACATGTACATATACATTATGGATCTGCTGTTATGATTCGGTATCTAGGCTACCTCCGACGTGGCGCCAACGAAAGCTAACATTCCGACTGTGGGTAGCAGTTAATACATTTATGCGGGGCAACGGAACGACGATATCCGCCCAGTGCACGAGGCTGCACAACGTGCACGCTCACCACAGACCGCCGTGCAGCAGATCAGCTGATGTGTGTGTGTGTGTGTGTGTGTGTGTGTGTGTGTGTGTGTGTGTGTGTGTGTGTGTGTGTGTGTGTGTGTGTGTGTGTGTGTGTGTGTGTGTGTGTGTGTGTGTGTGTGTGTCTGCCACAAATACTGGACAATCAAATACAAACAATGAACTGGATTCCATGCGCACAAAAAGCGTCCGATTTCTACCAACATGAAATACATTCATACATACATACACATACGCATACGCATATATATACACATGCATATGGGGGTGTGGGTGTTTGTGTGTACGTGTGTGTGAAGGTCAGATGCAGACCGGTTGCTAATGCAGCGCGATGTTGCTCGTCCACAGGAGCACGTGCAGAACGCCACGCTGGCAGGGGGAGTGGCCATCGGCACGGCAGCCGACATGCTGATTCAGCCGTACGGCGCCCTGCTGGTCGGCACCGTGGCCGGCACGCTCTCCGTCGTCGGCTTCGAGATCGTGACCGTGAGTCTGCTGTGTGCGGCCGGCGGAGTGGATCGCGTTCGGCGAAGTCAGAGCATGGTATCGGTTCCCGATCAGCAAAGTCTTAGCGTCAGATGGGCAACGTATCATAACCTCCACAGCTCATAGCATCCACAAGTTCAACTTAACCAAAGGGGTCGTAACCTCCACAGCTGAGAACTTCCACAACATCGAAGTGATCATAACATCACAGCTCTCAACCTCAAGAATTCCGACGGACCACGATCCGCGGCGTCAGGAGGTCATATCGGACTCAAATTGCCAACGTTGGGATGTTGGCCCCGATGGTGATTACGAGTGTCAAAACGGGCCGCCCTTCACCAACGCTTGGTGACGTCCACGTGGGTGTACACTATACATACACTTCCCGATTTGCGACCGAAAAAAAGTTCAGACACGGCTCATCCAATGAATGGAACATCCGGTACAACATTACACCAATGAAGGCCCTGCCCCTGGCGAGGCGCAGCTGGCCGTGGTACGGTGCAGCTGGCCGTGGTGCGATGCAGCTGGCCGTGGTACGGTGCAGCTGGCCGTGGTGCGGTGCAGCTGGTCATGGTACGGTGCAGCTGGCCGTGGTGCGATGCAGCTGGCCGTGGTTCGTTGCAGCTGGCCGTGGTGCGTGAGTGGCCGTGGTGCGGTGTAGCTGGCCATGGTACGGTGCAGCTGGCCGTGGTGTGGTGCAGCTGGTCGTGGTGCGTGCAGCTGACCGTGGTACGGTCAGCTGGCCTGGTGTGCAGCTGGCCGTGGTGCAGCTGGCGTGTGAGCTGGCTGGTGGTGGTCATGGTGCTGTGTAGCTGGCCATGGTGCGGTGCAGCTGGCCGTGGCACGGTGCAGCTGGTCATGGTGCTGTGTAGCTGGCCATTGTGCGGTGCAGCTGGCCGTGGCACGGTGCAGCTGGTCATGGTACGGTGCAGCTGGCCGTGGTGCGCTGCAGCTGGCCGTGGTACGGTGCAGCTGGCCATGGTGTCGTGCAGCTGATAATGGTGCGGTGCAGCCGGCCGTGATGCGGTGTAGCTGGATATGGTGAGACGCAGCCATTAGCTCAGGCAAACGTCCTGCCCGCTTCATTCAGAAGCGTGTCTATCGTCACCGCCAAACAACCAGCCTTCCAACACATCGTCACAGGCGATGACGATTTGCCGTTACATTTGCTACACAAAGTACATTTGGATTGGATTGGAGTTTAGGGGCGCGCCGACATCTAGGGTCATTTTGCGCCCATAACTAAATTGTAATCAATCTACGGTGCTGCTACCATGGCTCACTATCCATCTTGGTGGGGTTTCATTTGAACATAATACACAAAGTACAGTATGTTCGCATCGTGCAGGTTGCCGACACAGAAGACTCAGTGCCTCTCCGCCTCCTTGCCTGCCGGTTTCGCCGAATGACCGCTTTTGGATGGTCGAGATGTTGGTCCCGCGGCAGACATGTTCTGTGACCCACCGGAGTCCACTGTCACGGGTCATGTTTGATACCAAGTACCGCAACTCCCCTGTGGTCCGACGCGCCTGTGTGTGCAGAGGAGGCTGAAGGAGGCAGTATTTCGCCACAAGCAGTCTGGTTAGACCAGGGTGGATCTCCATGTAGAGAGGAGCTAAATTCAAATATATTTGTGGAACAAAATACATATAATATTTGCACAGCCCGGCAGATGATTTGAAAAGCAACCTGAAAATATATTAGCCCGTACTAAAATGCGTCTCTAAAACATCTTGTACATCACCTGCATTGCATGATGGGAATGGAGACAAAATTTCGGTTCACAAGAAATGTGTGGGGCATTTGCTGCAAAATTTAGCTATCCGGCAGTCAAAGTGTATCCGATTACACCCGCATACGGTCTGGAACTTCTGCCGCGGCTACACATATCAGATGCAGCCGTGGCCGCAGCCTTGTAGTCCATCAGGCCTCACAAGGCCTGTGGACCAGAGGGTCCGTTTGTTTGTTTGTTTGTTTATTGGGTGGTTCACGACACACTTTTGCACTTCAGTGTTGGCGCCGCAATTTTCACCTGTTGGCGGGGATTGGGAACCTGAGTGGTCGAACCCGGGACTTAGTACCCATATTTATATATATATATATTTTTTTTTTGCCCGACACCTTAATCACTGGCAATCCCGCCCCAGGACCAGAGGGCTACCCGTGTAAGTGCCGAGGACACCAAGCCGATCTTTCAGCAAGTTCAGTGGGAAGGGGCAAATAGCATTCCCATATATTGAAAGGTAACAAGAAACATTCTAAAAACCATGGATCCGTCTTCTTGTTATCTTTCCTAGGAAAACGCTACAGGTAGTACACAAAGTGCTTTTTCATCATGTAGCTCCTGTATTACGTTCCCAGCATACGTCTTCATGCCAAAACGATCATGCTGCACAAAAGTAGCCACTTACCTTTCTCCTGCGTAGGGGGGATGTCGGACGGATGCGAGACAGACTCAATTTATGCAGATTATTCGGTCGCTTTTCAAAATGTAAATCCTACTTCGTTCATTAGAAAGTTAGAACAATCCTACCATCTACATAACTTCGCTCTTACATGGTTTATCTCGTACCTGCCTGTTAGGACTCAGAGAACCGTCTTAAGCGCAAATACCTCCAGCTGAATACCAGTACTTTCCGGGGTATTTGAAGGATCCTTGCCGGTTCCTTCTCTTTTCCATGTGCATTAATGATTTTCCCCATGATCTTCACTCCGAACGTGCCCTGCATGCATACTTTTCCATTTATACGGATGAAGCACCGGCCATGTTGGCCGCTATCTCAATTTTAAACAGGCGAAAACCGAGAAAAGTAGTAATCTGTTCAGATTCCAAATAAGTTCTTCAGTCAATTAATAACCTACACGACTGCCCACATCCAGTCATTGGTTGAATCCAACAAGCAGTCGCCCGCAACCTCAACAACTTTTTCCTTCCTCTGGAGTCCGGGCCATGTCAACATCCCAGGAAGTGAGGAAGCAGATGGCTGACAAGGCAAGCCTTAGCATCAACCACATATCCTAACATGGAATATTCAGTAGACGATTGCAAAGCACCACTAAAACTACACATACGAAAGCATCATCAGAACGCATGGACACATCACCACTCCGAACACACCCACATCAAACCAACGTTAGGCACATGGAACACAGCAAACCAATCATACCGCCGAAAGAATACCACCCTTATTAGACTTCGAACTGGTTGCACAAAACTAGCACAGCCTCAGTTGGAGGATATTGATAGTTTCGATAAGGTCACGAGCGTACTATAGCCACTCGATCCAAATGCAAAGACAAAGACAAATGCTTGCGCTATGGTGACCAACAATATACTCACAGCTATATCTACGATATACTCCTGGCTAATATATAAGGGGATGTAACCCTTAATCAATATGGGTAAAGTGAGGTAGTGCTACCTCACTCATTACTCATTATTCGCTCACGAAACTCATTTTCCCTGCTCAGAGAAAATGAGTCACAGGTGCATTCTTCACACTGAAGCGCATTACAAACACATGCACTGATGCACTGACTGCAGACAGCAGATGCGTCTCTCGCTCACAGCGGCTTCTGCAAAATTTAGTGCCTCAAAGCGTGTCTAAGCTGAGGAACAGGAAGCTATTTTAGATCGCGTGACAGGGTTTTGCATTGCACTGCTTCTCCGCAGGCAGTACGGCGCTTCCTCGTCCCAGTTCTAGACCAGGGCACATGTATATATGTGGCTAGATCAGGTGGGCCTCTCCAACAGCAAGACACTCACAGGCGAGCTCCTCATGCTCGCCTCAGTGCGCCGCACCTTGTGTGTCAGAGCGAGGGTGCTGATTCTCACAAGGTCCCCCGGCGACAGCAAGTCGAGTTAATGTAGAGGCTCTACTGCGTGCAACTCCGTGCAGCTAAGTGTGTCTAGCTGAATAATTCAAAACGTTTAACATTCGGCAGAGGTTAGTTTGAGTGCCGTTGCAATACATTATGATGCAGTAACGGGAGTGCGACAGAACAAACGCATCCACATGACACTGGGAGGCCGTCTCAGATGTGGTACGGATGGGCCAAAACCTCTGGTAACGAGGGGTTATGGCAGAAACACGATAATTCCAGCTGATAGTTGGATCAAGAATGGAACGGAGGTTTCTTTTTTGCTTTCAGACCGGGAGCGAGATGATGAGCGCGTAATTTGACACTGAAGTTGGAGACATTAGGGGCATTTGTTTCACTGTCGAACGGCATCCTACGAACAGGAGTCCGACTCCCTACCGACTGAGCTATCGCGTCTCAAGGAAGAACACTTTCCACCGGCGAGACGGCAACCCGAGGATGATATTTTGAACCGATGATTAAAATGTGTGTATCATCCGCGTACTGGATCACCACTATGTTATTGGCGAACAAGCCGAGGTTATTCATGGGGATACAAACAGCAGGGGGTTAAGTACCGATCCCTGGAAGACGCTGATGCTGTAGACAAGCTTTGAGGAGAGTTTTTCGTTATTGAGACTCTCAATGATACCGACACTGAGCAGGAATTTGGAGGTTGGGCGCAAACCATGAAGTGTCGAAACCGTGGGTTCGCAATTTAATTATAACTTTGGAATGCACATCGAAACACTTATTAGAATCGAGAAGGCAAGGCAGCTATATCTCCACGGTCCTTGGCAGATACGATATCATTGGAGATGGACGTCAGTGCGGCTACCGCGGGGTGCCAAAGAAGGAACCGTGCTGAGTGAGGGACAGGGTATAATTTTCGGATAGGTAGCTGTAGGGTTGTTGGTTGGTTGCACGATCTACAGGCCTAGCCACAGCAGATGTGATTCAAATAGGGCGGTAATTGACCACAGATTTAATGACTGGGAAAACAATGGAACACTTCTAGGACAATGGCACATCTGACAGAATTTAGTATAATTTATTGCTACCAGCACGAGAAATATCGGACAGGTAGCACAAAAAACTCCAGAGCACACCACGCATACAAATGCCACTTCACAAGACGATAACTTGTTCATACCAAGGACAATAACCCACAACTCGTCCAAGGCGAAGGATAATAGGGCACACACACACGAATAAAACGGCATTCTAGTTGAAGCATCCCTCCCTCCCCTCCCGACTTCATACCTGGCCAACCATGCGCACACCCACACCAACAAAAAACACTAATGTGTTTAATTGATCGAGTGTAGCATCTTGGGCTGCTCTATTCACCCTGCCGATATAAATCGCTGCATATATCCGCAATATTGCCTGTCGATACCGAAATATAGATTGCTACATTCATAAGAATGGAAGTTTTACAGAGTTCACATGTCTGGTTTTGTCATATAACATGCGTGCATGCTTCGTTAAATGATCGGCTTGGATTAACCAGCTTCGTCTCGGGGAGGGGGATCATTTTGCACCTCCATCCTTCAAGTTTTTCACCATCCGCGCAGCGCACCGTTCGAAATTTAGCACACCATTTTTCACATAAATTTGGCATGTTGTGTGAAAATTGAGAGTCAGGTCATCTATGGTCGATGAGTTAGTCAAGGTCAAGTTAGGCCACCTTCGTATAAGTTCAACCAGTCGTCACGCTTTAAGAGATAAAGATATTTGAATGAAACTTTCTGCATTTTATCTTCTTTACGGTGCAATAAAACGTACTAGAGGAATTGTTTATTTTTCGTTTTGATGACTTCTTAATTTTCGATACTTGCCCATTATGGCTAAAATCAAACTTTCTGGCTAAAGTAAGCACTTTTATGGGGGAAACCTACTTTATAACGACGCCTTCGGATTCACTCTACACATTATACAAATTAAACATACTTTAAAAAAAGAAACCTAGAAACGCTGAGAAGTTCCAAAAATATAATAGTTGAATTGTGGGTGGGCAAACATGTTGGAGCAATAGTCGATTTCGTCTTCCTTTTCTGATAACAAATAACTTGTTTTTGAATATTCCCCAAAATAAATTCCCAGGAGCCAACAACATGTTAGTCGTGATCGCATAGATGATGACGATGTCGCATAGTCGTAATCGACGATCGCATAGATACGTAATGACGCTATTTCTTTGGGGAAGAAAGATTGGGGTTGGGTCGGGGCCCTATTCATCGGACACTTTCCGAGGACACCCGTTACGTTTCCGTGCAACGCTTATTTTTTTATATCAGAGGGCGGTATAGAAGGACCCCCACTGGACACGGGGTGTAAGGAGCTGACCGGCAAGACGGCGAGGGTTATTGATGGATTATTTGGGATTAAATGTGCGCCGATTATGGGGTCATTTGGCGCCCTTACGGCGAGAGCTAAGATCATCAGGCACCAGCGACGGTAGCGTGGACACAGTTCCACCACAACGGAGCCGACCAGCTCCAGACCTCTTCGACGGACAAAGGCGACTGGAACACGGCGCCTCCGACCGTCGAGGCCGTTCCTCATCTCATTCAGATTGTCAGCGTTGGCGGATCCACGGCGACGGCGCAGCGCGAGCCGTGCGACCCGGAACCGCACAGCTCCCGACAACTGTGACAGATGCCAGCCGGCCCGGCCTCGCGTCACTCGCCGCTGCCATCACACAGCCGCACCGGCCAGAGCTCGACTGGTCTGCGTGCGAACGTCTCGCCCCACGGCCGGACCGGCTACTACTGCTGTCCGGTGTTGACCCGCGGTGTAAGCAGTGCTGGCATTTGTCGGGCAGGGGACGATCGGCGGGGGCGGGCGTGCTTGACAGGTTCCGGCAGGCGCAGCCGCCAGCGTGTGAGCCGGATGCACGCCCCCCGGCCATCAGGACCAGCCGGGCGTACTATTGGCGCGCGACATGTGATGCTCGCCGTGTGTGCTGTTGCAGCCGGCGCTGGACAAACGCTGTCGCGTGCACGACACGTGCGGCGTGCACAACCTGCACGGCATGCCAGGCGTGCTGGCCGGCGTGGTGGGCGCCATCATGGCGGCGATGGCTTCACTGGAACAGTACCAGGCCAGGTTTGTGCCGGCTGATGCGGTGCTCTACAGCAGTGCCGGGCCAGGTTTGTGCCGGCTGATGCGGTGGCCCATGGCAGTACCGGGATGTGTGTCTCTTGATATGGTAGCCTCCAGCAGTGACACGACAGTGGCAGTACCACGTTTCGTTTTTTATAGGCATCCCCTTGTTTCAATGAGACAGTACCGGTGCAGCTTTGTGCGTAGCACCCAGCGACAGTGCTGTTTTTTATCGTCGGAGTCTTTAAGGTAGGTCAATATTTGCCCCATAAATCGCTGTTACGGCCCAGGCCGGTTTAAGTTGTCCGGTTGTAAGCTGCGTAGGGTGTAATTTGTCTGTTTGCTGGCCCAGAATCAAGCATCTGATTTCGTTCCGGAATCATTTTCCGTCCACATTTCTCCTCAGAAGTGGATTGACTATATAGTTATATTCATTATGCAAGCCCTGGTAATTATCGTTGCATCAATCATCCTGGGTTCTCTTGCACACATCCTTGCGGTTTATTCATTCTAGCGGGATTGCCTGTAACTATAGGAAGCTAAAGCCTCACGAAAATCAGCTTGTCCAAATTTAGATCCGGAACCATGGGATAGTAGGGAGATTTGCCTGGAACTCGGAATGGTGAAGGAACACGATCTACCCTGGAAATCCCAGTCTGTACGTGATGGTGGCAACGTTCTGCCGGCAGTATACGAGATGCGTGTGTGATAATGACAACGTTCTGCCGACAGTCTGTACGTGATCTTCCCGGCGCGGCAGCCAGCAGCCAACGCCACCGAGCTGGTGGCGTTGGCCGCCGAGTCGGTCGACCTTGCTGGACGCTCGGCTTCCCTGCAGGGCGGCATGCAGATCCTGGCCTTGGTCATCACGCTGGTGATCGCTGTCGTCACCGGACTGCTGACAGGTGAGCTGAACAGCGAGCACGGGCCACGGAGCACGGGGCACGGAGCACCGCTGTCGTCACCGGACTGCTGACAGGTGAGCCGAACAGCGAGCACGGGACACAGAGCACCGCTGTCATCACTGGACTGCTCACGGGTGAGCTGAACAGCGAGCACGGGGCACGGAGCACGGGGCACGGAGCACCGCTGTCGTCACCGGACTGCTGACAGGTGAGCTGAACAGCGAGCACGGGGCACGGGGCACGTGACACAGAGCACCGCTGTCGTCACTGGACTGCTCACGGGTGATCCGAACAGCGACTAGGGAGCACGGAGCACCGCTGTCGTCACTGCAATGCTTAAAGGTGGGTCGAACACCGACCACAGAGCACGGAGCACAGAGCATAGAACATCGCTGTCGTCACCGGACTGCTCACGGATCGGCTAAGCACCGATCACGGAGCACGGAACACAGAGCACAGAGCATCGCTGTTGTCACCGGACTGCTGCCAAGATGGGGCGAACACCGATCATAGAGCACGGAGCACAGAGCACAGAACACCGCTGTCGTCACCGGACTGCTTACAGATGGGCCAAACACAGACCACAGTGCACGAAGCACAGAGCACGACTTATATATTACGCAGGAAGCATGGAAGACAGAGGACGACTGCAGATCACGGAGCAGGAAATATGGCACACAGAGGCACGAGGCACGGAACACAGTGTTCAGCGCACGAAGCACAAAGTACAGAACAGAGCACATGAACAGAAATGAGGACACATAACACAGAACAGTGAGCATGCAGAAATTATGGTGAAACAAAAGACGCCAAGCAAAAAATAAACACACAGAGTACGTAGCACAGAAGTGCAGTACAAACACAGACAGCAGAACACATAGTGCACGACCCATTGAGAGGAGCTCATCTTGTACTGAGCACGATGATGGTCGGTCAATGGCTCGGGTGTTGGTTTCACGCTCCACCACGGCTTTTATTAGTTTATTAACCCGCGCCGTACCGGTGGGGGGGGGAGGGGGTCGTTGACGACCCCCGTAATCTTTTCCACAGATTGTGAAAGAACGGCGCGCGGCAGCGTGCCGAAATTTTGAATGCCTTTTTCCACATCAGTTTGGAATGTTGTGTCAAAATTTTGAAGTCCGGTCGTGTAGGATCAACGAGCTAGTCAAGTTCAAGTGAGGTCACGTCTAAAAAAGTTCAAGAAGTCGTCACGCTTTAACCGATAAATATATTCTAATTGAACTTTCAGTGTTTGCTTATCTTTATGGATGCAACACAGCGCACCAGAGGAATTTTTCATTTTTTCCGTTTTTTATTACCTATTAGTTTTGTATATTTTCCCTTTAGAGTTAAAGTCGAAGAAATTGGCCAAAGTAAGCATTTTGTATTGAGGAAAGTTGACTTCGAACAACATTTATCGGTCCGCTCTACCCATTAAAAAGGAAAATTAAAGAAAAGTTTAAAACTCAAAATCTAAATAAAAAGATTTTTGGATGGCCACAAATGTTATGATAATGGTCGATTTTCGTTTCCTTTTCTGATTATAAGTATTTTTTTCCTCAAATCTCCCTCAAAATGAACCAGAGCCACAAACATGATGTAAGTTGTGAAACTGTGAAACTTTAGGGTCCCTAGTGAGGTCACTTTTGTGGGAAAATTTTTAGGGGTGGCGTTTGGTCCTACCCATCGAGCGCTTTCCGACGACAGCTATTTCGTTTTCGTGCGACGTTTAGTTTGGAGATTAGAGGGGGAGTCTCTATCGACACCCCCTCCCTCCCCGTCCCACGGGACGGGGTGTGAGGATCTGACGGGAGAGGCGTGTGTTAGCGTGTGTTAACAAATTAACACACGTATAAACTACCATAGTTCGGGTGTAAATCATCTACCTAGTTCAACGGTACGCTCTGAGAAGACTTCCTTTCAGGGGAGAAGCAACTTTTGATCCGTACTTCCTCACCCAACTCATAGTCATGTAGGTCTGATACTCCGCTATTGCCCCTTTTTCAACTCGGTTTGGTTCCATTCTATTGTCAAATGTTGTTCCTTTCCGTTTTCTATCCTATATTATTTCCTACTTTTGTGTCGACACACACGTCTAGATGGCCGAACCATTTACGCATTTGTCAGTGCCAGATTGTCATTGTCAGATTGTCATTGTCAGATTGTCAGTGCCAGATTGTCAGTGTCAGATTGCTAGTGTCAGTGTCAGGTGTCAGTGTCAGATGCACTTTCCTAAAATTGTCCGAACGCGGTGGTAAGCGACACCTAGGAAATAATTTCAGTTCATACGTACCTCCAATTTTCATCAATGCTTGCTCATCCCTCGTCTACTTCACCTCATTTTCAACTAAACATTAAAATGCCACCGCGCCGCAACTGAGCGAAACACTACTCAATCATCGGGCGCCTCATATTGGTATACAATGCGCTAAGTAGCACGAGAGCTGACAAACAATGCACACAACCGCCACATCAGACTATCGCAGCGGAGGGTACCTCGAAGCGCATAGCGTAGTTTACCATCTAGCTGCCCGTCAACAGTCGTCCGCTGGAGACCTGCTATCCCCTTGATGGAACCATAGCCACACTGCCTCTGCGCAGTGCCTCCGTGCGGCATTGGGTGTGCAAGCATTCTGACCGTAAAAGAAAAAAGAAAAACAAACATCTATGCTAAACATTGTGCTGATTTACACAGACAAACATTCCCAGTCTTTCACGTGGATGACCATTCTACACCATCCAAAAAAAAAAACGAGTGCATTAACATACAAGGTAATACAAACTAATACAGATACAAAGAACATCTATATAGCTATTTTAGCTGGACCATCAACATTATCTACAATATTCAATCATTTTCGCACACTTGTTCAATTACACAGCCTACACGTGTCAAGATTGAGACGCACAGCAAACAAGTACGGAAAGCTTCAGGCACGGAACACCACTTGCGTGCATTGCCGAAAGCTGCACGATTGACAAGAAAACTGGCGGTATGACACGTGCACGCAAGCAAACACCTGCCAGGTATTTGGATAGGGCTTCAAATGTGAGAATGACGTTACTTAAATGAGCGGTATTTAATTACCAGGACCCGAGCATACGCAGCATATCAGCACGGGCATACCGTGGACACAAGTACCGGTGCTTGCATTTATGCTTACATCACATGCATTTATTCATGAGATGTTTTATGTAGTTGAAGACTGGATGCTGATATCAAATGAGACATGCACAGACAGACGGTTATGCTGTTGGGCATGTTCCGGTTGGTGAGTTTATTGGGTCGGCAATGCAGTATTGCAGGTACTGCAGATGCCCCATCAACTTGGTCCAGAATTTACACAGTTTATCCAAATATGCAACAGAACATTTTCCCTTAGCACCCCCAGTTTTACAACTTGCAACAAACACCAACATTTCTAGTGATCTTCCACGGAGATGCATCTACATATATGTACGGATGATAATTCCAGTATGTGCTCAATATATGTGCCACGGGTTACATAAGTTATACCATAGCATCATAGTTGCCAAGTAAATTGATACTCTGGTGTATTTGATCGGATTTTACTAATTCAGCCCAATCAGCTAATCAATGTTGAAGAAAACGTGTCCATGAGCGGTACGAAATCTTGCATCATGTCAAGCTTTAATACATTGTGTCCTTACACATCTGATTTCGTGAACCATGTTTCGCTGAAGAACAAATCAACGTACCTCAGATACAAACAATATTCCACTGTATAGGATAGCTATCTTCTCCTGGCTGGTGATGTATGTTGCAAATCTCGCTCTACGACAACTCATCCGAACATGGAACTGCCGATATTTGTTCTCTGTCGACAGAACTTGCAGGCAGACAAGACGACCACGGCTTGCCATGTAACAACCTAAGTCCCAACAGTCGTCACACAGACACGGCCACGTGTCTCTCCAAAGGCCGTGCCACACGGCACCCTCGAGACCGGGACGACCAACTGTTCAGTCGGTTGGTTGGTTGGTTGGTTATTGGTTTTACGACACATCGACCGTTTAGTCATGTAGCGTCGCCAATCTTTCACGCCGATTGGTCGCGGGCGAAGAGCAGCGATAGGTGAGACTCGAACTCACAACCTTTCGATTGTGGGACGAGCAACTTACCCCTATGCTACTCGTCCCAAACTGTTCAGCCGCTAGTCTGCCCATGCAGCCTGTCCAACTCCGCCTGCTAATCTAACCGCCTGTTCAACCGCGGAGACCGTCACATCTAAACGACACATATCATTGGATCTCGTCAAATCTATACTGCACCTGTACTGCAACATTCACAAGTCGAAGGCAGAGATTCGGTCGACTGCACTCGACCAGTCATGCCCATCACACGGGGCGTCGGCAACTCAGTGATGAAGCGGAGCGTCTGGGCCACCAGAGATACGGAGCTCGATTTCCCGAGATCAGCTCGCCCTTCCTGCCGGGCTGAGACGCAGGCGACGCAATATAGCCTCGGTTGGCGCGTCGCAAGGTCATGCAGAACAGTTCGTTGTACGTGCAGCGGTCACATGGTACATCGCAGAAGCACAGCATATGCTGCACGGTGGGCTCACGACAGCCGCCGGCCAGCAACGACGGCGTCGGAGCTGACCGGGCCAAAACACGCCGCGCGATCCCGGGACACGATACGTCTGTTCGCACACCGTCAGCTGCCGGTGTCAGCGACAGGCCGGCACCGGCCGACGGGCGGCACTCCCGGCCGACGGGCGGCACTCCCGGCCGACGGGCGGCACTCCCGGCCGACGGGCGGCACTCCCGGCCGACGGGCGGTACTCCCGGCCGACGGGCGGCACTCCCGGCCGACGGGCGGCACTCCCGGCCGACGGGCGGCACTCCCGGCCGACGGGCGACACTCCCGGCCGACGGGCGGCACTCCCGGCCGACGGGCGGTACTCCCGGCCGACGGGCGGCACTCCCGGCCGACGGGCGGCACTCCCGGCCGACGGGCGGCACTCCCGGCCGACGGGCGGCACTCCCGGCCGACGGGCGGTACTCCCGGCCGACGGGCGGCACTCCCGGCCGGGGGTGCGGGCCCACACGTGCTAAAGCGGAGATGTATCACGACCTCCACAGCTTATACCACTCTTTACTATCTTTCCAGGGATGCTTTCTGCCCCGACACCCGGCGCAAGATGGACCTGGGCCACTGTTGTGACGCGGATGCTGTTGACGGCTGCTGGTTCCGATAGGCCTACTGCTGCGCCTGCTGGTGTGGGAGCGGCTCTGACACCACTGACGCCTGCTGGCTTCCACAGGTCTGCTGCTGCGCCTGCTGGTGTGGGAGCGGCTCTGACACCACTGACGCCTGCTGGCTTCCACAGGTCTGCTGCTGCGCCTGCTGGTGTGGGAGTGGCTCTGGCACCACTGACGCCTGCTGGCTTCCACAGGTCTGCTGCTGCGCCTGCTGGTGTGGGAGCGGCTCTGACACCACTGACGCCTGCTGGCTTCCACAGGTCTGCTGCTGCGCCTGCTGGTGTGGGAGCGGCTCTGGCACCACTGACGCCTGCTGGCTTCCACAGGTCTGCTGCTGCGCCTGCTGGTGTGGGAGCGGCTCTGACACCACTGACGCCTGCTGGCTTCCACAGGTCTGCTGCTGCGCCTGCTGGTGTGGGAGCGGCTCTGACACCACTGACGCCTGCTGGCTTCCACAGGTCTGCTGCTGCGCCTGCTGGTGTGGGAGCGGCTCTGGCACCACTGACGCCTGCTGGCTTCCACAGGTCTGCTGCTGCGCCTGCTGGTGTGGGAGCGGCTCTGGCACCACTGACGCCTGCTGGCTTCCACAGGTCTGCTGCTGCGCCTGCTGGTGTGGGAGCGGCTCTGACACCACTGACGCCTGCTGGCTTCCACAGGTCTGCTGCTGCGCCTGCTGGTGTGGGAGCGGCTCTGACACCACTGACGCCTGCTGGCTTCCACAGGTCTGCTGCTGCGCCTGCTGGTGTGGGAGCGGCTCTGGCACCACTGACGCCTGCTGGCTTCCACAGGTCTGCTGCTGCGCCTGCTGGTGTGGGAGCGGCTCTGGCACCACTGACGCCTGCTGGCTTCCACAGGTCTGTGCCTGCTGGTGTGGGAGCGGCTCTGGCACCACTGACGCCTGCTGGCTTCCACAGGTCTGCTGCTGCGCCTGCCGGTGTGGGAGCGGCTCTGGCACCACTGACGCCTGCTGGCTTCCACAGGTCTGCTGCTGCGCCTGCTGGTGTGGGAGCGGCTCTGGCACCACTGACGCCTGCTGGCTTCCACAGGTCTGCTGCTGCGCCTGCTGGTGTGGGAGCGGCTCTGACACCACTGACGCCTGCTGGCTTCCACAGGTCTGCTGCTGCGCCTGCCGGTGTGGGAGCGGCTCTGGCACCACTGACGCCTGCTGGCTTCCACAGGTCTGCTGCTGCGCCTGCTGGTGTGGGAGCGGCTCTGGCACCACTGACGCCTGCTGGCTTCCACAGGTCTGCTGCTGCGCCTGCTGGTGTGGGAGCGGCTCTGGCACCACTGACGCCTGCTGGCTTCCACAGGTCTGCTGCTGCGCCTGCTGGTGTGGGAGCGGCTCTGGCACCACTGACGCCTGCTGGCTTCCACAGGTCTGCTGCTGCGCCTGCTGGTGTGGGAGCGGCTCTGGCACCACTGACGCCTGCTGGCTTCCACAGGTCTGCTGCTGCGCCTGCTGGTGTGGGAGCGGCTCTGGCACCACTGACGCCTGCTGGCTTCCACAGGTCTGCTGCTCCTGCTGGTGTGGGAGCGGCTCTGGCACCACTGACGCCTGCTGGCTTCCACAGGTCTGCTGCTGCGCCTGCTGGTGTGGGAGCGGCTCTGGCACCACTGACGCCTGCTGGCTTCCACAGGTCTGCTGCTGCGCCTGCTGGTGTGGGAGCGGCTCTGGCACCACTGACGCCTGCTGGCTTCCACAGGTCTGCTGCTGCGCCTGCCGGTGTGGGAGCGGCTCTGACACCACTGACGCCTGCTGGCTTCCACAGGTCTGCTGCTGCGCCTGCCGGTGTGGGAGCGGCTCTGGCACCACTGACGCCTGCTGGCTTCCACAGGTCTGCTGCTGCGCTGCCGGTGTGGGAGCGGCTCTGGCACCACTGACGCCTGCTGGCTTCCACAGGTCTGCTGCTGGCCTGGAGTCTGCGCCTGCTGGTGTGGGGGTCTCTGCTGCGCCTGCCGGTGTGGGAGCGGCTCGAAACCGGCGACCTGTTCAGCGACCGGCGCTACTTCGTCGTGCACGACCCGGCCCCAGAGACGGCAGAGCTGCACGCCGTGGCCCCCGAGAAGACCGTCGACACGGACATGTGAGCAGCTCGTCGGCGCGTCGGCACGTCGGCGACGACGACGGACCGGCGGACGGAGGCTCTGCCGCCCCGTCCGAGCGGCCGTTGCGCTCGTGCGAAGCGCGGTATCGGCGCACGGTTCCGATGTTAGCCAGTACTGCCGCCTGCTAGGAACTGGAGCACGACTGGTGGTGATGACGCCTCGGTTTGCGTTCGCAATCGCCCAGGCGTCGAGGGGCTCCGTCGAGGGAGGGGCACGGTGTGCAAATGTCAATACGTCGATGGTCAGTGTTCTGTTCTGCGTCCCGTTGACAGCCGCTCGGAATCCGCCCAGCTGCTCCCTTCGCTACTGGCTTTCCCCGCCCCGGGTGAAATCCTAGCTGAGTGCCCACTCGGCGATTCGGAGCTTCAGAACGAAACTTTGGAACTTCCGAGACATTGAGGATGCGAGGACTCATTGAGAAGGCGTTCTCAAATATGTGCCCGACATTTCAACCTTTGATCATAATCACAACTTTGGCATAATCACGATCCTTGCGAATCTGTCATTTATTGACACGTGTTGGTGAGCATAGCCACAGGTTGGAACAATGTACATAGCACTTGGACTCTTTTTCTTCATATTAACGAAGACCGATGCTTTGGTGTTGAAAATGGTCATTGATGATATTCGTGAATGGCCAGAGGGACAATGTGAGAGAAAAAAATCAAACTGGCCCTGGACGGCAAACATCTACAAATTAGATGCATCGATGCAAGGGTTTACCTCGTAGTCGCTGTCTAATAATTGGATAACCACGTATCGACAAATCACAAAACGTTTCCAAGTCATTCATAACAGCTTGTTTGACGACCTTTGCACCTTTGGTACATATAGGTGGCATTTAATCGCATACGTGGTCGATATTTTTCGGGACCACCCTTCATATCAATTATCATTTACATTGGCATGTTTATATGCTAATATATTACGTAATATATTACGGCATCAATTTAGCCAACCAGCGTGAATCAACTGGACCTCATTTCACTTATAAGTCGTTATTGTAGTGAAACAATCCGGTGACGCTCCGGATTACTTCATGAACTTGTTACGAATGTGCGCGGAAGCACATTTAATCCACACATTGGCCATATCAGCTTCAATACTCGCCCGGTATTGATCGACACCCACGCACACTCACGTCACGATGCACCATTGCAGCATGACGCAAATGCCATTGCTCCGATAATTTTAGTGGAACGAGCATAGCTGGGAAGTCAACTCGTAAAATAGCATCTTGGTTTACTGCACGCTTCCGTTGGCTAATCAACTGAGGGTCATGATATCAGGATCAGTAATCTGGATACTCTGATGCCCTTAAGGAACCGAAGCATGCTTGTATGTTAAAACGGCAAAATGTTTAAAGTACAGCATGAAGCAGAGCATACTCAAAGCGTATTCAGAACGAACCGCCTTCGACGAGCAACTTCACATCCGTAGTTGGGCCATCCTAAACTCCTGCAATCATCCAATCACCCAACTGGCTATTGTGACAAATGCATGTGGCCTCGATGTGTCAATGTACTGCGTGATGATTCTAAGATGCCAGGCGCCAAAGCGTTACAATTGCGTCGCCTAGTTGTGTGCATGCTACATTCACAGTTTGCTGTTGTGCTGCTTTCAGTCTCCTGGTGATGGAATTACGATTTTCCGCATTTGCTGAGATCCATCACATACTCTGATATGTTTGCACCAGGCACATTACTATTTTGTGATCATGCAACTGGAATAGGTTACGCTGTTAATGGATTAACCCTGCGTAGTTCGCCCTGCTCGCAGATAAGTACTTGTTTTAGGTGTTTATAATGCGTCCACGCAATGCAACTCATTGCGTACTTATGTATGTAAGAACTGTTTGACCGCAGTTAACTCGCATGCACATGAAGTGAAGCGATTGGCGCTTCAAATGTCCGCATGCACACAGAACAGGACGCAATACATTCGCAGAGGAGCTGATGCAACAGGCTGCACGGTACGTTCGCGACACAATACATGGGCCCCGTCGTGTTTTGCCATAACTCACTCCGGCAAGGTCATCACACAAGTTCAAATAGCACCGCCTCGCCATGCAGCGCGCTGGCCTGAGCGCAATGCCACCGGCGATGCGCTATCTTGTGAATACATTACGTTTCGTATGCATTGCATGCCATCGACGTGTGATTTGATCTGAAGTGGCAGTCCGGCGAAAAACATCGTCCCCGCCACAGCTGTTGTGCAGCCCCCCCCCCCTCATGATGACCACCTTGTGTCTGCTGTGTTGTCAACCGATGTTTCGCCTCCGTTGCAAGCTGCCAGGACAAGGAACAGCCATGTTGTGGTGGACTCGGTGAGCTGACAGCATGGCACGTGCCGCCGCTGCGACAGCCGCCACACGGCCGCCGCACAGCCGCCACACAGCCGTCACACGGCCGCCGCACAGCCGCCACACAGCCGCCACACGGCCGCAGTGACAGCCGCCACACCGCCGCAGTGACATCCGCCGCACAGCCGCCACACAGCCGCCACACATCTGCCACACAGCCGCCGTGACAGCCGTCACATCCGCCACACAACCGCCGTGACATCCGCCACACATCCGCCACACAGCCGCCGTGACATCCGCCACACATCCGCCACACATCCGCCACACACCGCCACACAGCCGCCGACAGCCGCCGACATCCGCCACACAGCCGCCACACAGCCGCCGACAGCCGCCACACAGCCGCCAACCAAGCCGCGTACACCGCCGAAGCACAGCCGCCACACAGCCGCCGTGACATCACATGCCGCCACACAGCCGCCACACAGCCGCCACACAGCCGCCACAGCCGCCACACAGCCGCCGTGACATCCGCCACACAGCCGCCGTGACAGCCGCCACACAGCCGCCGTGACAGCCGCCACACAGCCGCCACACAGCCGCCGTGACATCGCCACACAGCCGCCGTGACAGCCGCCACACAGCCGCCACACAGCCGCCACACAGCCGCCACACAGCCGCCGTGACAGCCGCCACACAGCCGCCGTGACAGCCGCCACACAGCCGCCACACAACCGCCGTGACAGCCGCCACACAGCCGCCGTGACAGCCGCCACACAGCCGCCACACGGCTGCCGCACAGCCGTCCACCGAGTCACGACCATGACGCTCACCGGGACACACTCATTCACACATAAGCAAGTCCTGGTACATACCATTCAACAGCCGGCCGTGTGGTGTGTGAGAGCGAGCGGTGGTTATTTTCAGTCATTTAAGCTTACGAGCGAGTGTAGTTAAGTGGTCAAGTGGGCTGGCCCCGCGCTGTGCGATAGAGATGTCGGAGTTACGAGTTCGGATCCACGCATCTCTGAGCCTCAGACAGGTAGACGCACACCGCTGGGGGCTCCAACGAGCGTGTGGTGATAATATATCGAAGGAGCGTTCCTTCTGAACTTCGGGACGGGTCAGGAGTAGTTTTTCTTAACTATATTTCATCAAACCCAGCACTTAACCCTGGGGCATGCAGTACAGCACTTGATGGTCAAAAGCTACTGTTGTTGTTGTTGTTTGTTTATTGGTTGGTTCACGACACACTTTATGCACATTCGCGGCTAATGGCGCCGCCCACACTGTTTCGCCGGTGGGCCGCGGGATTGGGAAATGTCCTGAGTGGCGCTAGAGTCGGACCCGGGACCTTTGGTACCCATAGCCCGACACCTTAACCACTCGGCCACCCCCACCCCCAAAAGCTACTGTGCAAAGGGATGATTGTCTGTCCATGAAGTCAGTGCATAGTATCGGTTTGATTCAGAAATAAAGTTTGCTCGACCGGTGTCCCGGATAACTTGGTTTCTTCTTCAGCTGGTTGTTCAGATCTCCTGAATACAGCATTGACATTTCGTTCCAAAGCAGCACCGATTGTATACAGGTTCCTGCTAAAAAGGTGTAGGTGAAGGTGAACAAAATGAAGGCTAAAAATAATGAGGTTCATGATTTGGCACACCAATTTCGATTCTGATGTGAACATGGCCACGGAACGGTTTCTAAGCATACATTTAGTTCGAATCCGTGTTGGAGAGGCTGTACAGCATCAGTCAGTGTTAAACTCAAGCTTGCTGCATTGACTCAGAACCCACCCCCGATCGGGGAATTCCAGTTTCATAGCACAATTTTTACGGAGGGTTTAACGTACCCACAGAGCGGGCCCGTCCGCCTGGTGTCTGCGCCCCCGACCTTGCCTGGCCTGTTGCCGACTGGCCATCGCAACCGGAGGCATTAATGGCGAGCGCGTGAAGCGACTCGACCCCGTTGTGTCAAGACGGGAAGACCTTTGCAGGTCGACGCTTTGTCCACTGAGATAACCACATCAGGCGTATGGGAAATTTGAGATGTAAAAAAAATATGAAAAGTCTCAAAAACTCTCAAGAATGGGAAACACTAAGTGTTTTCTCAAACTCTCAAAAGGGGAAAACACTTAGTGTTTGTGTTCCGTTAGCCTTTCCTTTGGTGTTCCGTCGGTGTTCCATCAGCTTTTCGTGAAAACATACTGTTTAAAAAAATTGCGGCTTCCGCAGTTTATCACATATTTCATGGTACTTGACTTTGACCTATATCTTGGAATGCGTCATAGTGTTCGGTGAAGTTTGTCAGCATGCATATCATCTATATTGAAGCATCGACGCGCATTTATTTCGTGACCGGAGTTAGAAATCCACCAGCGAAGTATAGGTTACCGACTGCACCTCGACATAGACGTATCTGACCTGACCTGGATCGTTAAATGAGGTGCGCATTTGTGTCAGGTAATGTAGGCTAGCGGTGTATCGCCCCATCCGCACTTAAGGAATCGTGCGCAAACAAATAATTGCAGAGGTAGGATTGGAAAAGGACTATCTCAGATCAGGTCATCATGTCAATCTGAAGCTTATGCTGTTCTTGTTTTCGTGTATATAATTTTGTATGTAATAGATACATTCCAAAAAACGAACATAGTTTTTGGCAAAACATGCTATCTGACTTTCTTCCAAGTTGCAAGAAGATGGCGGGTAATTTGAAGGAGATATGATCTGAAACATCCCGAGAAAAAAAAAACTGTCACAGGCGCTCTGGAATATAAAATAAGGACTACTATGAAGAGCATGGTTAGATGAGGTCGCACGATGGTAATTGTGCACGTCGAGTTCGTTTTCCATGAGAAGATTAACGTTATGTTTTAAAGTGCTGATGAAAATGCATTGCCCTGGGCATTTTTAAACTGAAACAGAACATGACCTTGCGTCAGTGTCATCCATTACCATTTTCTGTGCGCAATCTGCTTGGAAGATAATCGAACTCAACACTGCATAGCATGACCTGAAATGCCCCTAGCAAGCATGCATGTCATGCGCTCTAGGAGACAATTGCGGACTATTATGAAGCAAACATTGCTAAACCGTGGCCTGCAAGTGAATTTTCTATGCCAATTTTGTTCTAGATGTGAACACAATTTGAAAGCTTTAGTTTTTGATCGTACATTTTTATTTCCTTGCGGAATCATTCCTGAGCGTTTAAAAAAAAGAGAAGCATTTGGTTTGTTCATCACAACACATGCCGCTTCCGAGCACAAAAGGTTTTTTAATTGTCAGCTTCAGCAGGTCGTCATACATGTCCCCGCACTTGACCTTGACCTCGGTGCGTGTAATGATTTCAGACAAGCTTTTCAGTTGCCGCAGCTTTGCAAGTGCAGCACTAAATCACTCTTCTCACGACCAAGGTCGCAAAACAACGACGACGACCGGACGGCTGGCTGGCTGCACTTCAGCATTGACCTGTTTCACCTGACGTGGAAAGGCAGCCAAGAGAGGTATGCAGTACTGCCCGAAGTAACTATGAACGTTTCAAGGAAGGAACTTAGTCACACTATTGCCTCCATGTGTTTATTTTGTTTAGAACATAATTTATGGAAGAGACAAGTTTACCCCACCGCCGACTGAGAGCAGTGGGAGACTGTGGCGCACTGTCAGACTTAAGAAGCCACATATGCCGCCGGCCACGCCGTGCAATGATGTGCCTTCTAAATGCCTGCATAAGCCATAGAAGTGAGAACAGTGCGACTCGGAAGAAGACAAATTCGTTAGAGATTGCCTACTATCGTAACCGCGGTACTACACCACGGTTACGATGCAGCATGATGCCTTGCAAGAAATCAGAACTTTATCGTCCAATACCAGAACGAGATAGACGGCTTAACACGCGCCCTGGAGGGCCTCTGAAACTTACGCGCACTGAAGGGGGCGGATTCCCCCCTAATGATATCGGCTCCCATTAAGGCTAGAGCAACGAAATTCATAGGGTGGATGGGCACGATAGTCAACTCTATTGTGTGCACATTTCGTGACCTTAGGTCAATATCTTCAAGGTAAAATGAGGTCAAAATAGCAAATTTTTATGGTTTTACTTGGCTTGGCTTGTCATTGCTATGGATCGATGTAGTTGTGTTTAAATGCTCCAAAATTGCCATCAATGATGTTTTGGACATTACTAATGATGCAATACATATGCCAGATCTGCCATTTGACCTCAGGTCACCTATATAGGAGCACTTTATCAGGTCATTACCTGCTCCAGTTACCGGAACCGGGCTGCCCACCGGACTGCTCCTTTGGGCGGCTCACACGATCGGATTCGCAAAGAAAGGAGTGAAATACATGAATGAAGTATAGAAACGCATAGGCACACAATGACAAACAGTAGATTTCCGGATGTGTAGGGAGTAACATGCAAAGTGACATCAATCGCATGACAGTCGTTTCCATTTGTGACAACATTCCGGTTGACCAAGTTTGGTTCCATTAGCCTGTCATGACGACCTCGGCGACCTAACATGACTTTTAAATTACATAGCATAACAATATGCATCAAACAAGTCGCTAGTGTTGCCAAGAACACTTCCCTTTTGCCAATATACGGGAAGCGTATCAGCGCCGACATTTGTGGTCTCGGCTCTGATATTTTTTTTACTTTACCGACCCCTAACTCGAAAAATTTTCAGTCGATTTTCGTTTTTGTCTTTAAACAACGTGTCGTTCATTTCTAAGCAGGTACACAAACAATGGCGTATATCGGCCGGTCAAATCGGGAGTTATCTACGAAAAACCGGAGGGGTGGGCGGATTTCGCCACCCCCGTCCAGGGCGCGTGTTAAATTGACAAAATAGCGTGACCATGAGTACGACTCGAAAGGATATAGTACGCGACAGAATCTGGTAACAAATGTATGCTGATAAAACAATGATTCTAGAATCGAACAAGAATTGGTCAGCCGCTTGCAAACGAAAGCAACACTAAATATCACGAATGACTGGGCAATAGTCTGTTGCCACCAGATATCGCTGTCGTTTGGAGAACGCATTAATCATTTTCGTGATCCGTCCTATGCATTATTCCGAATGCCCTGGTAAGAAACATACATTTGCGCGAAATTCGCACATAAAAATCGTCAAATAGTGTCGTCAATAAGACCCGAGATGACATTCTTCGCAGGCCTAGTGCAAAGAGCGAGTGGATTGGAACTATATTTAGCAGGTGGGTTGGAACTATACGATGGATGCATATGTATGGCAGTGTGATTGGCCTCTGTTTATCGATGGCTAGGAATACAGTGACTTGATCGTCCTCTAGAAAAAAAACAGTAGTATTGTAAATCGGCCAACATCCTTGACAATATTTACTTCCACACACATTTTGGGAGTTTTGTCACATGCTATTAGTACTTCCATAATCGTGCATGGATATTGAAGACAAACAACACACTTGATAGTCTATTTTCACAACCTTGCTTGAGACAAGCATGACCTTTTTGAAGAAAGACAATATATTCCAGTCGAAGGAAAACAATGAATGTTATCATAAGTGATCACACCTTGATCAACTCATTTGTCAGTTCTTCCACGCGTTGCCACGGTCAGCCGTTTCCCAGTTCTCGCACGCGCTGCCACGGTGAGCCGTTTCCCAGTTCTCGCACGCCCTGCCACGGTGAGCCGTTTCCCAGTTCTCGCACGCCCTGTCACGGTGAGCGTTTCCCAGTTCTCGCACGCCCTGTCACGGTGAGCCGTTTCCCAGTTCTCGCACGCGCTGCCACAGTGAGCCGTTTGTCAGTTCTCGCACGCCCTGCCACGGTGAGCCGTTTCCCAGTTCTCGCACGCGCTGCCACGGTGAGCCGTTTGTCAGTTCTCGCACGCCTGCCGGTGAGCCGTTTCTTTGCACGCGCTGCACGGTCAGCCGTTTCCCAGTTCTCGCACGCCCTGTCACGATGAGCCGTTTCCCAGTTCTCGCACGCCCTGTCACGGTGAGCCAACCCAGTGACCGGGCCTTGACACCGCCGGGACCGGATGCATAAACAGTGAACACTGGGCGCGTGTAGCGGCGCGCCAAACAATAACAAACAGGCCCGACCGCACTGGGCCGTACACAGGATGGCGGCGACAGCCGCGGGCAGTCTGATGCCGCTCACCACCCACACTTGGCGGCTCGTGTTTAAAAGTGGTGGATGTTGGTTGGTTATTGGTTTTACGACACAGCGACCGTTAAGTCATGTAGCGTCTCCAATCTCTCACGCCGATTGGTCGCGGGCGAAGAGTAGCGACAGGTGAGACTCGAACCCACAACCTTTCGACTGTGAGACAAGCAACTTACCCCTAGACTACCCGTCCCCTTAAAAGTGGTGGAACATGGCGAAGTAGAAGGTTAACGGAACGCGGAACAGTACTTGATCAGTAAGATGTTTTCAATGGAAATATTTCTGTGTAATTATGTCGATTGTCACCAGAAATGAAGGTCTATTTGACCGATGAGCTGCCCTGATGTTTTCACCATATGTAAGAAATATGAAGGTGATGCTTTCGGGACCATCGCCACAGTGACGGCCATTAACCCGCGTCGTCTTTCCGGTCAAATCCTCCCACCCCGTCTCGGGGGGGGGCGGTTGAAGACCCCCCTCTAAAATCCAAACTAAGCATCGCACGAAAACGAAAGCGGTGTCATCGGAAAGCGCTCGACGAGTAGGGTCCGGGTCAACCCTCCAAAACAATTTCCCGCCAAAAGTGACGTCACCAGGGGGCTAGATTTTCACGATTTTTCACGACTTACATTATGTTTTTGACTCTGGGGAGTTCATTTTTGGGGATATATGAAAAAAACAAAATGTATTTGGAATGAGAAAAGGACAGCGAAATCGACCAGGGCTATGATTTTTTGGGGCCCCACAAAATAAAAAAAGTATTTTTGGAAATTTCAAAATTTTGAGTTTTCAAGTTTTCTTTAATTTTCCTGTACCGATGGGTAGAACAGGCCGAGAAACGTTGTTGGAAGTCAACTTACCCTAATAAAAAATGCTTACTTTAGCCAGAATCCTCTATTTGAACTGCAATTTGGCAAATACGCAAAATTTATATGTAGTCAAAAACGGAAAAAAATGAAAAATTCAACTCGTACGTTTTGTTGCATCCCCGAAGATAAGCAAACGCTGAAAGTTTCATTAAAATATCTGTATCCGTTAAAGCGTGACGACTGGTTGAACTTTTTGGAGGTGACCTCACTTGACCTTGACTAACTCGTTGACCCTAGATGACCTGACCTAAAAAATTTTGAATCAGCATGTCAAATTGATGGCGGGAAAAGGTATGCCAAATTTGGGCGCGCTGCCGCGCGCCGTTCGTCCGCTATCCGCGAAAAACCTGAGGGGGGCGGTTGAAGACCCCCCGAGACGGACGGGTTAATAGAACTAAGTACATGCTTTCTTATATACCTAGAAAATTGAGGAGCAACTAAATGTATTCAATGAAAGCGATGTTGGCACTAATGAATACTCTCTTTTGAACAATTATTGACTCACGTGGTTTTGAATTGGGTTTTCCCGAAGCCTTTCCTTTTCACACCCGGTGTCTCAATTATGAAGCAATGAGGGGGCCAGATGTGAGATTGAAAGGCTTCGCTTCGGAAGACTCAATTGAACACAAGATGAGTTCAGTATTGATGTAACGAGCTTAACTTCTGACGCGCTCATTAGCGATGAAGCATGCCGTAAAATCATACATGTATATGTTTTAACATGTCGGCTGGTGTCCGCCGCATACCAGTAGCTGGTGTAGCGTGGCAATCCGCTGAGTCAGAATCCATATGCCGATAGTCTGTCGAAGGCTCCACGCGACTTCCGCCGGATGTGGCGGGTTACATGGTGTGGTTCCCTCGTGTCTTCCGTCGGGTGTGGCGGGTTACATGGTGTGGTTCCCTGTGTCTTCCGTCGGGTGTGGCGGGTTACATGGTGTGGTTCGTTTCGTCGGTGTGGCGGGTTACATGGTGTGGTTCCTGTGGGTGTGCGGGTTAAGGGTGGTATGGTGTGTTCCGTGTCTTCCGTCGGGTGTGGCGGGTTACATGGTGTGGTTCCCTTGTGTCTTCTGTCGGGTGTGGCTGGCTACATGGTGTGGTTCTCTCGTGTCTTCCGTCGGGTGTGGCGGGTTACATGGTGTGGTTCCCTCGTGACTTCTGTCGGGTGTGGCGGGTTACATGGTGTGGTTCCCTGGCCCGTGGTGTGGCGGGTTACATGGTGTGGTGCGGGGCGTGTCGTGGGTGTGGGGGTATGGTGGCCCTGTTCGTGGTGTGGCGGGTTACATGGTGTGGTTCCCTCGTGACTTCCGTCGGGTGTGGCGGGTTACATGGTGTGGTTCTCTCGTGACTTCCGCCGGATGTGGCGGGTTACATGGTGTGGTTTCTACGCCCGAGTTGAGCGCGGGTCTGGAGCACGGAGGCGGAGCTGGACAGCAAGGGTGAGCGGTGGTGTATCTGGACGGTTGATTGCACCTCGACAGCATCCCGACCGCTGTTCCCACTGTGTCGATGTACCCCGACTCGACAATAACCCCGCTGCCCTCACCGTGTCGATGCACCCAGATCCGACAGTCTACCCCCGCCGTGTCCGTGCACCCCGACAGTAACCCCGCTGCTCTCACTGTGTCAGCATGCCTCGACATTTCCCTCGCCGCCCTCGCTGTTTCGGCTTGCTCCAACATTATCCCGCCGCTTCATCAGTGCACCCGATCGTGTTTCGCCTCTGTCGATCCTGCATCGCGTGTTCACAGCAGAATGCGTGCACGAACAAAGTTGGTGCGGCCGGCTCTATGTCTGTCGCTGCGGCAGTGCAGCCTGCCCCGCAGCGTGCACACACCGGCAGAAACAACAAACACAAGCGCAGCCGGCACACGACCTTGTGGTCGGTCGTAAACCTCGCGATAGAAGCGCGTCAATGCATGTGGTGCGGGCCGGACGGTGACCCGGAAGTGGCGTGGCTGAGTAAGCATCGTGTGGCAGCATACCGATCAACATAAGTAGTAAAATAACTGACATAGAGGGCTAATTCGCTTCCGCCGAGAGAAGAGTTCCGCTTGCTGAACTACACCACTGGATGCGCTTCCGCCTTGTGGCAAAGTTGATGGGCTTTCTGTGTTAACAGCTCGTGGAGGAGTGAAGCGCTGCGTCCCACTAGGGGCACTCGCTGTGGCTCATATTGAGCACGATACCAGAACAGCAGCGCAGCCAGGGGTCATATAATTCAAATTATGCCCTTTAGGCAATATAAAATGAGTACTTGCTACGTCAGTGTTACGGCTCTCTACTGGAGCATGACCAGCATGTGGTGAAGTGCATGTTTTCCCCTCCCCGCTTCCGATGAAAAGGGTCCGGAAACCAGCCTGCATCATAGCCGGCAGCATTGCACCGTTCACCAATTCAGGCAGGTTCCGATGTGCGTGACGAGCGTGACCTCGATCTACGGGTATGCTGAATCGTCACGAAATATTTTTATTGCATTCGTGCCAGTATGATGACAGTGACGGTCCAGATGATACGCGTGTTTTTTGTACGCATAATTTGCGGTCGACAGAATTGGATACAATTGTGCACTAAAAAGTGACAATGATGAGCCACTGCAATAGCCGGAGCTAATCTGATTCGTTCTGAGTCCTGCCTATTCCGCCTCGCCCCTACCGCCTCCCCTCCTCCTCCCTCCTCCCAAACACACACTGCACAGGAATATACAGCCGCGACCCAGAAGGGTAACGTTTCCTCAGCTGGAATCAGGCAAGGTTATTGACCTGATGAGCACTCGACGACCGTTGGATCGTGTCCCGTGTCCAGAGAAAGCCAAAACGTCCACAGATGTCAAGTCTACGACATGAAATCTGCACCAAGCTTCGGACCGCTGCCGGGTGCTAGAAGCAACGTCGAGCTTAGGAGTCTGATTTTTTTTAATCGTATCAAATGTGTAGAAAATGAAAAAGGAAATGACGTAAAGCACAGGATTCCAGAGCTATTTTTATCTCCAGCATTTTCCGTCTAGTGAAAGGTCATGCCAGACCGCAAGGCCCGGGCCAAAACTGTCCTAACTTGGCGAGGCATCTGAAAAGCATTCTCGCCGAACTTTGCATTAACTTCACATTAACTTTCACCTTAAGCATTCTTGCCGAACTTTACGACTATCACACGCTTGGTTTCTGCACACTGCGAGATTCTCTGCAGGGTATTCGGTTACTCGAATGGTGCTGGAGGAGAGTGCTTGATTTCTACCCCCACAAGCATAGCTGTCTCCAGCATTGTTTGCTGTGAACCCTATGTGAGCATGGTATTGTCGAGGTGTGCTCGGTTTTCAAACGCTAACAGCGTGCTTCCAGTGATTGCGTGTTCTTCATAAATTTACAGTAATTTGTGCAGGCCTGAAAGAATCGCCATCGACTCTGTTCAAACAAACTGATTAACGGCATCATATATTGAATACGGTCCAACTAAATGCTTCATTTTGGTGATGTCAGAGTTAGCAAACCAAGACGCTACCTTGAAGTCATTCTTTACACATCACGCTAATTTGGGGTAGTAATAATACTTAATCCAAATAGTATGCAGATGTTTCGCCCCAAACACCAACTACGGTTATGTTATTACTAAGATGTGCGGACAACTTATCTCGACATGACGAACGAGTGAACACCGTAACCAGAAAGACCCAAATTACGGAAGCTTCTCAATTTTTTCCCCAAACCTTAAAACACGGTTCACGTGTGAAATACAAAGCTGGCACATCACGCATTATGGCCAAGCTTTACAACTTTTACACGCCTGGCTTCGGCACACTTCGCAAGATCCCCGGCAGAGTATTCGGTTACTCGAACGCTGTTGGAGCAGAGCGTTTGACTTCTACCCCCACAAGCGTAATTGTCTCAAATATTATTTGCTGGGAACCTTATGCCGGTATGGTATTGTCGAGGCACATTGTCGAGGCACAGTACATATGGTATTGAACCGAGGCTAACAGCGCTCACAAGCAATATACAGCTCACTGTTCGTCAGCTGTTCGTGGATGTACTGCTTCACTTTCTCCAGGCACTTCATGGCATTGATACATTTTCACATGCAACATAATCCAGTTGATGCTCAAGATCCGATGGCCAGGATCGGCTCAGTTAAGCCGCTCCTAAGGCCTGAATGACGTGCCGAAATACAACTCAGTCGGCCGAAGCACGGACTGCAAACACCGCAATGGACGAAAATAAATGACCTTGGAACTTCGTAAACCGTGGTCATGGGCAACTCACTCTTAAGTCGATTCTTTCAATGCAACTTCAACGATTGAGGTTCCGAAAAGCAGGAATGCATGGCGCCTGAACGCCGGGAATGCCGTCCATCCACACCCCAACGTCCACAGTGGACATTGACACGGCACGGAAGCATCTCTCAGAGGTCACAGAGTCTGGCCCACGCGAGTAAGGGGATACTGGGGGGGGGGGAGGGGCACTGTGGCATGCTCGATGGACTGTGATCGAGTGGCCAGACGTGTCGCCATTGGCAACTGGTGGTGTGGCATAGGCGCGGCCAGCAATGGGCAACTGGTGGTGTGGCATAGAGGCGCAGCCGGCAGTGGGCACGCCGACGCCCCAGGACGAAGCTTCCGAACCGCGCGGTGTTGCATTGCTTACACGTTTGTATCGTTTATTTAGTGTATTGTCTTACATGTGATCAGGTCGCTCCACAAAAAGAGTGACGTCTCACCAATGCATCAGTGGTCACAAAAGCCTACACAATCATTTGTCGGTTGGTTATTTGGGCTTACGGGCGCATCGACTGCGTTGGTCATACAGCTACGGCAATCATTGAACGGGGACTTGATCATGGGCGTGTCGCCAGTGCAATCAGATCACCGATTGTATGTCAACTGACGCCGGTTAGGAACGAGCTGACCTCCAGCAAAGAACGCCGTCTGAGCCGGGAATCGAACCCTGGCCGCACGCCAGCTGATGCCACTTCTGATTGCCTGCCGACTGGATCTGCATTCTGCAAGTCACGACGGCGCAACACTTGCTGCCGCGTGCCCAGTCACCGGCTCAGCATTTGCATCCCATTAGATGTGTCGCCGGAATGCTCCCGCCAACTGCCACGACGCCCATCTCATCTCAACCGCACCGCACCGGCAGCTCTTCGCACCAGGCCCAGTTGGTAATGGCTGGGAGCGGTGCCTCGTGCCGGCTCGACACACCTCTGTTGATGTGGAACGCTGGACTCGCGCTTGGAGTGGCAGACAGCCCTCTTGATGCAGTAGAGGGTTTGGAGATGCTCGGGGACAAGCATGCTAGGGGTACATTGGAGTGTGGTATGGAGCGGATGGTCAGACTCGATTTGTGCTTTGAACGAAAGTGCGAAATACGAAAGCCCTCGGTGTTGGCTATGTACCAGCTGTTGTCTATGCGTGACTGCAACCGGTTTTCTGCGGGCAGGATGAAGCCCCAAGTTTTGCGCCACTCTGCTATGCGAGCTAAAGCTGCTTGAATGGCTATCAGCTTTTAGGAAGCATTTTGTTGTCCAGATGGCCATGTCGTCCGCGAAACGTGAGCATTAGAGTGATGTATCGACATGATCAACAATTATGTCGTTGACCACGATGAGGAAGAGGTTCGGCGTGAATACGCTCCCCTGTCTCAGGATCTCTGAGGAAGTTGAAAACCAAGCGTGCCATGTGTCTGCGTGGTCCTATCTTGTGAGGTTTGTGTGTTAGTCCGGACTTGTGTACTCGGTCGAAGGCGGCAACGGTGTCTAAGTATGCAGCTAATGTGGTGCGTTTGATGCGTAGACAGTTTTGATATCGTGCGCTAGCCTAATGAGGTTGTCTGTGAGTGATTTTCGACGCTGGAATCCGCACTGAAATTCGTCGAACAGATCGTTGTTGTTTCTAGAACGTGTCGGAATGATGCGTTGCCCACGCGTTCGACCAGCTTACTATGATACAATAGATAAGCCGCATATTATATATAATATATATATATATATATATATATATATATATATATATATATATATATATATATATATATATATATATATATAGGGAGGAACGACCTTTGTGCGGCTTTTGTAATGGGATGACTACTACACTTCCTCGCCAAGTAGCAGGAAAGGTTAGTTTAGGTACAGCTCATTAATGACCGCTAGTAAGTAGGTCACGAAATTTGTGCTGATATATTTCAAGAACTGGTAATGCATGTCGCCTGGCCCAACCCTCGTGTTCTCACACTTGGTGAGAGCAAGGTACAATTCGTGCATAGTGAATGATTGGTTGTATGTAGTCTACTGTGTTATTAGAGTTGAAATTGGTATTGGGGCGCGAGGACATCCAGAGAGGTGTCGCATGTGGACATATGGTGGTGTCGCATGTGGTGCTGCCAGAGACGCTGACGTAGAGTAGCTTCAGGCAATCTACGACTTGTGGGCACGTAATGTGATATCCTCATGGTGGGCGTTTTGAAGGACACCATGGTCGATGCTGTTAAAAGCATTAGACAAGCCCGCCGATACGGTGGTTGAAAGTTTCTCTCTGTCGATGTTGAAACTGATTCGATCGAAGCATCGAAGGGCACAACATCGAATACAGCGTCTTCCGTACAGTCCCTAGGTCTGTAGGCATATTAATGAGACAGAATGTTCTTTCCTGAGAGGTATCCAGCGAGTTGGCTTTACAAAATGATTCAAACGTGTGGTGTGACAGAGGCGAGATGGGCCGACGGATTGATGGACTACCTAGATTACCCAATCACAAATTCCGACCAGGCGGCTCTACCGCACCGAGGGTGCACTACCGCACCGAGGGGCACTACCGCACCGAGGGGCACTACCGCACCGAGGGGCACTGCCGCACCGAGGGGCACTACCGCACCGAGGGGCACTACCGCACCGAGGGGCACTACCGCACCGAGGGGCACTGCCGCACCGAGGGGCACTACCGCACCGAGGGGCACTACCGCACCGAGGGGCACTACCGCACCGGGGGGCACTGCCTTACCGATGGGCACTACCGCACCGAGGGGCACTGCCGCACCGAGGGGCACTGCCCACCGAGGGGCACTGCCGCACCGAGGGGCACTGCCGTACCGAGGGGCACTGCCGCACCGAGGGGCACTACCGCACCGAGGGGCACTACCGCACCAGGGGCACTGCCGCACCGAGGGGCACTACCGCCGAGGGGCACTGCCCACCGAGGGCACTCGCGGGGGCACTCGCTACCGGGGGCACTGCCGCACCGAGGGGCACTACCGCACCGAGGGGGGCACTGCCGCACCGAGGGCACTACCGCACCGAGGGGCACTACCGCACCGAGGGGCACTACCGCACCGAGGGGCACTACCGCACCGAGGGGCACTACCGCACCGAGGGGCACTACCGCACCGAGGGGCACTACCGCACCGAGGGGCACTACCGCACCGAGGGGCACTACCGCACCGAGGGGCACTACCGCACCGAGGGGCACTACCGCACCGAGGGGCACTACCGCACCGAGGGGCACTGCCGCACCGAGGGGCACTACCGCACCGAGGGGCACTACCGCACCGAGGGGCACTACCGCACCGAGGGGCACTGCCGCACCGAGGGGCACTACCGCACCGAGGGGCACTACCGCACCGAGGGGCACTACCGCACCGAGGGGCACTACCGCACCGAGGGGCACTACCGCACCGAGGGGCACTACCGCACCGAGGGGCACTACCGCACCGAGGGGCACTACCGCACCGAGGGGCACTCCGCACCGAGGGGCACTACCGCACCGAGGGGCACTACCGCACCGAGGGCACTGCCGCACCGAGGGGCACTCCGACCGGCACTCCGCACCGAGGGGCACTACCGCACCGAGGGGCACTGCCGTACCGAGGGGCACTACCGCACCGAGGGGCACTACCGCACCGAGGGGCACTACCGCACCGAGGGGCACTGCCGCACCGAGGGGCACTACCGCACCGAGGGGCACTACCGCACCGAGGGGCACTGCCCTACGAGGGCACTACCGCACCGAGGGGCCCGCAGGGGCACTGCCGCACCGAGGGGCACTGCCGCACCGAGGGGCACTACCGCACCGAGGGGCACTGCCGCACCGAGGGGCACTACCACCGAGGGGCTCCCCGGGCCACGAGGGGCACTGCCGCACCGAGGGGCACTACCGCACCGAGGGGCACTACCGCACCGAGGGGCACTACCGTACCGAGGGGCACTACCGCACCGAGGGGCACTACCGCACCGAGGGGCACTACCGCACCGAGGGGCACTACCGTACCGAGGGCACTCACCGAGGGGCACTACCGCACCGAGGGGCACTACCGCACCGAGGGGCACTACCGCACCGAGGGGCACTGCCGTACCGAGGGGCACTACCGCACCGAGGGGCACTGCCGCACCGAGGGGCACTACCGCACCGAGGGGCACTACCGCACCCAAGGGCGCTACCGCACCGAGGGGCACTGCCGCACCGAGGGGCACTGCCGTACCGAGGGGCACTGTCGTACCGAGGGGCACTACCGCACCGAGGGGCACTGCCGTACCGAGCTGACAGTGCTGCACCGAGCGGGCAGCAGCATAAATTTTCTTCTCCCAAACAAAACATCCCAACCCGGAATGAATAAGACATCGGTTTCGGAGTCATCTCAGCCCCGCAGTGCATTGCATTTAGATCCATTTTGTTTGTAGAGTACAATCTTACGAGGATGCCTCAATGTGGCTCCAATGAACTTACAGAGGATCGTGAACAGTGGGCCTGTCTCGTGTACCCATGTTCCCCTATAGTCCGCATGATAATGAGCTGGAAAGACCGGCTTTGAATCAAAGTTGATCGGGGCCGCATGCATACGATATGCATGACGAGTGTAGCCACCACTACGGGCTCCGGGTTCCCCGCAACAATGCCACGAGTCTGCAGACAGCGCTTTCCTCGACAGCCAAACACGCTGCGTGATGGACGCTATTGACATCAGAGAGCGAATGTCACCAATACCTGTCCTGATCGGAAGCTGCACCACACAGCGAACATCGTCACAACTACGATCATCATCATCAGCACCACAGCACCACTGCACCACTGCACCACTGCGAATATCAGTACCGTACCAAAACGCTGCTAGTCTATTCAGTAAAGTCCTGGTTCCCGCCAAATGATGAGCGACAAACGTCACCAGCTGATTTATTTATCTGCTTTGTTGGATTCAAAGGGAAAATTTAACTCAAATTCTGAACATTTGGTAACCTATTTGCTTTAGGCACAGTACTCGTGTAACGTTTCACACCGTTGCAGCCTGCATGGTACAGATTGTCATGACGTACCTTCGACTTCCAAAGAAAAGCGATTCCCATGAGCTTCGTGCTGCCGATATCCGGCTGGGGCACGAGAAAACCTGAATGAGTGACAGAATGTAGGAGAATGCGGAAAAAAGTATAAGTTCAGAAGCGATTGTGACAGCAATGTGTGATGCGTGCAGTAGTGGTGGGGACTGTGTCGATCTCCACGAATCGTTCGCGGGTAATTGGCAGAAACGTCGATGCGGAGCACCTACGTGATAGGCTACCACTGAAAAATACAATCGAGCGTTGATTCGGGTACACAGCTTGAAGCTAGATCGATGACTGAGCGATATTTTTCCAAAGTCGCTCCTGACAATCTGGACCCAACAGACGTCTGCGCTGTGTACTGCCATTGAGCCATGCCATTCATATCGAATATCGAACCAAAACTAACACGTCAACAGGAATCGCGTAAGGCGAGCCTTGTATGCTGTTGAAAATATGGCCATGCATGTGACTATGACTGGGAATATATTGCCATGCGTGTGACTATGACGATGCAAATATGACCGTGCATGCAACAATTATTGTGAAAATATAGCCGTATATGAGAATATGACTTTGAAAATATGATAATTCATGCCGCTACAACTATGAAAATATTGTAGTATCGTGCGCTATGAGTTCAGTTCGCGTACACTGCCATCTATTGGCACAGTCGGGTACTATGTCCTATTACCTGCAGATGCATATGCTCCCCTGCCCTGTTGTCCTGTCACCTGTAAATGGTGGCGACGTAAATTTGGCGTGTAATCACTCCGATCGGCTGAGCTGAAGGGGTGTGGCACTGCACATGGATGGCGCCGACCGCACCCAGTGTCTGGCGAGCAGTGACATACGGGCGCTGCTCAGGGTCGGACTGAGCCGAGTATTTATCATGTAGCTCTGAAAGACTGAGCGAGGATGCCAATACGGGAGTGGCATTGAACATCCTACTGATGCGGTCGGGGTGAACGGACACTGCAGATATGACCATGGATGTGATTATGACTATGAAATCGTGCCATGCATTTAACTATGATTGTGAAGATATGTCCATGCATCCCACTATGACCAACACACAACACCTCACTGCGACACCTGCAACACCACGTTAAGCATAGACCACATCCTGCTAGACTGCAGTAGCTTTAGCTCTCAGAGACAACCACTTAAGGCCTTCTGCCAGATAGAGGGCATCACCCTATCGCTTCCATCGCTTCTCGGCGACAAACACGCAGAACTCATTCAATTGCTATTTGAATATCTGTATGCCACAGAACTAGCGGGAGCTCTCTAGGCACCACCAACGTTCACATCAACTTGCAATACATGACCGCGAAACACTCGTAGGAAACACGTAAATAGCCATCCCCGCATGGCGTCGGACGTACATGAGCCGATTTGCTTCCCAGTTAGGAATAATTGGCTACCTAGCGGTGCCGTCGGAGGTAGATGAGCCGACTTGCTTTAGGAAAACAACGAAACTTTTTTAATTAGCTTAACGTAAAACCACTAGCCCAAAGGAGCCGTCGGACGTAGATGAGCCGACTTGCCTTCCGACACCTAACGTAAATGGCTACCCAGAGGAACAGCGGACGTAGAGGAGCCAAATTGTGAAACACCGTACTAACCCAACTGACAACCCTGCATGGCATGCATAAACTAACCAACTACTAACAACTAACACGCGGCAGCCGGCGTGAGAGGCGGTGTGGACAAAATCAACTCGACACTCAAAACACCCCAGCCCCACCCAAACAACAAAATTATTATGTGGAGGAGTAAAGTAAAATTAAAACCAGTTAGACATAAGGGAGACGTCCCCAACCCAGCCCCCGCCTTCGGCACCCAAAAAACTTCGCACAAAGTATAACGCAAAATTCCCTCAACGTAAATGTCCACTTGCCAGTACCTTGATCGTAACACTCGCTTTCATAGACAGATATGCAACGTGTTCCTTTAAAGGCGGCGCAAATGACCTTTATGGTCCGGCACGCCTAAAAAAATCCACTCCCCCCCCCCTATGACTATGAAGATATGACCATGCGTGTGACCATGACTGAAAATATGGCCTTGCATGCGACTATGACTGAGCATATGACGATGTACGACAGCCTCTATGAGCATCATAGTGAAAGCGATGGTTTCTTTCATCCATGGAAGCTCAATCAAGAAAAGAACATGGCATCTGAACGGTTCTGAGCTCCTTTCCAGCATCGTGTGTGAATCATAGATGTCACTTTGTGAAATGATTGGCGTGAGGGGGCAAGGATGTTTTGATGGCGATTTTCTCCAGGGAGGGACACAATCAGCTGGAAAAAAATGTTCAGCGGATGGGGGAGGGTGCCCCTGAACGTTCTGGAACGGCGCCACATAGGCTCCATGGTTAAGCTTAGGTCTAATTGAAGGCCAGGTCAATGGTTTGGGGAGATTAATGATTAAAGAGTCAGTTTCTCCCTTAACACTTGCACAGTGTGATACCACTGGTGTGAATAGTGCATACACCCTATGCCCTATCCGCCCCCAGAAAATATTGTTTGACTTTAGACCAAGAGTACTAAAACATGACACTTCCTGGGCGCCACAAGTTTCCTTCGCAGATTTATGGGTAAATCATCACCTGATTGAAACGCTTTTTTCACGGTAAATATTTTGTCATGGAATAAATACCAACATCTAAGGTGCAACATGATCTGGCCGAAAACATATCAAGCTGACTTTTCGCCACGGATCCACGGAGATTCGACATCAGTAACGTAATTCCATCAACCACTACCACAGCAGAAACAAACGCAGCCTATCACTAAAATTGCTGGATATATTTAAGCCATCCTAGTATATTTGCGAGACATACCTTAATCTGTGCTGTACCATGGGTGGGGTTCTCTAAATCCGGGGGACAAATCAAACATGAGAGGAAAAGTTGGCCGAGGGTGAAAGACATGAATAAAAGCTAGGAGAAACAAACGGAACGGAAGAAAAAAAGAAACCACTCGCTTCCGATGAAGCAAGTGAAAACAAAGGATCATTTTCGAACTATCAAGACAAACAAAACAAACGAAAATATTCGTACTACTGAGATAATCCAAACTATTTGTCAGGCAAATCCCATATTTAATATGTATTTTAGTTCGAGGGGACATGTGCTCTAGCTCTCTTATCAGGAGAATGCATTCATACATGCATTGGAATAATGCAAGTTTCTCCTCTACGTTACACTTCGTTGCGAACTGGGCGCCCACTTCCACTTCCAAAAGTAATGCACTATAAATTACACTGAGTTTAAGTACTCATATTCTTCCAATTATTCAATTGCATATTTCAGTCCAATTAGAGCGAGACAAGACATGCAGACAATATGGCAATATATGTGTTAAATTGCATCTAGATATATCTAGATTATGTCGATACCTTTCAACCTATGCACAGCATCGTTCTGTTTAAATGGTTTAAATGTGCATCCATACGCTAACTCACGGACAGGTAGAAGCGGTTCAAGTACTTTAGTTGGATCAAGATGGCGCTGACGTCTCTCCGCATAGTGTCGCCACTGAGGCGGTCAGAACCACGAGTTGTGCACGACGCACGCATCTGTACAGGCCATGTTTTTTATTGGTTGTAACACTTTTTGCACATTCCATGCCCTGTTTCGGGGCCGATCGACCACCATGGCGTCTCCACTTCGCCTCGTTTTTTTTCAGAAATGCCATCGATTAGATCGACAGAAACATTGATCGGAGTTTGAAAGCACCTTTTTTCCTGAGTGAGCCCGGTGGATTTTATTGGGGGATGGTTCAGTTTGAACAAGAAAAGCTATTCCGAAGACGTCACAATATGGAATTAAAAATTAAACGCTGGAAGAGGTCAAGAGTTCGAGCAGCCAAGCAAGAAACGAAGCGAGGTTTTCCTTCAACTTCGCATGGCAAACAACTTTTTATCTCTGCCAATGGGTAAGAGTAGTCATGGATGACAATTATCCCTTTCACGCGCCCGGTGCCGACAATAGCACGACCGAAAAATTGTCGTATTAGTGCATTTTATCTGTTTAAGCATAGATTGACTGGACTCCTTAGAACCCAATCCAACCTTGCATACTTTTCCCACACAGTTCAGGCGTGTACGTTCATGTAGGCATGAAAATATCGCTTTCGGGTGCTATGTTATAGAACACATCAATCTTAAACAGAGGATTCTTCACATCAAAGACAAAAGAGATCGGGGGCAGGTTGTGCGATCTGTGCTGAAATTGCAATTATCTACAATTCGCAGATGGCGCGCTAGCAATTCCCTGAAACGTGCATCACGAAAGGATTAGAGCTCGCTGCATACATCTTTTTTTTATATATGTATTTAATCCGATAGGTTGCTGGGACGGCTTTAGGAACCAGGGTTCTATTGCCAGGCAGAGCTTGTTGCGTGAACCCTGGCCCCACCACCCGATCCATAATTCCAGTTCAACGGAGAATTTTGATCGACAGTTTAACTTGCCGTAATGCACCGACACAGCAGCCCGGTAGCTGGTCGCCGGCCTTATCGGGATAGCTGCCAACTGACACTCACGGCCGGGGGCTAAATGCGAGCGCGCGAAGCGACTCGAACCCTGTGTTGCCAGGACAGGGGAGACCAGTGCAGGCCAGCGCTCCATCGAACTGAGCTACCGGGGCGGCACAGGGTTCGCTATCGAAGCGTTCTGTGTGTTTGGCCATTCTGGGGCGCAGTGCGCCCGCCTTTAGTATTTCGATTCAAGTGATGGGCCCACTCGATGTCTCGTGGAACAAAAATCCTACCACACAGGAGTCTTGCTACTGAACGCATCGCTCAACTCGAGCAAGCTGGCGAGCTTTGCAACGGCGGTCCGGCTGTACTCGAGTATTCCCGTCCACATCAGTGGTGATGTCTTCCGGTGAAAACCTGGCAATGGTGACGTCTTCATGTCGACACCCGGCGATGGTGATGTCTTCCGATGATGGTTGTTGTGACTTTTCGACGCACTCGGCAGCTGCGGCCATATGGTGTCGCCTGCCTCTCACCCTGGCAAGAAGGGCGGGTGCCGCGGGGAATCGAACCTCGTATCTCTGGCTTGCCGGACGCTCAGCTTAACCAGTGAGTTACCGACGCTCCGTCTTCCGGTGGACATCGGGCGAACGTGCAGCACCAACTTCCACACTGATGCCGACATGTCGTACATGAAGCGACGGTCGTGTGCGTTGGGGCGAGGTCGAACACGGGCGGATGTCTATATGCTGAAGCACTTATTGGAGACCCGAAGACCGGGGCGGACCGCACCGTTCAGCTGATGTAGGTGGCAGCACCGCCGGCCGACCCAAGACTCCGTCGAGAAAGGCGCTGCCGTGGGAGGTGCGCCGGATGCGATCGGGAGGCCGGTTTTCTTCACACTGACAACTAGCTCACCTCGGTTCCCCGACGCAGTCGCTCACAATGAGCTGGTGACGAGGGCGACTTTGCCCGACTCGGTCTGTGTACGGCCAGCCCCGACAAAGCCTGCAAAGGCCTCCGGTCCGCCTGCGAGAGCCAACATGGGGTGGTCGCCAAGACTTGGTACAGCGGGAGGAGGGGGTGGAGACGCTGCCAACCGGTACGCCCCCTAGCCCCAACTCAGCGGACTCAGGAATTTCTGTCGTGACACAGCGACAAGGAGTGATACCTTCCCAATGCGATGAACGTCCTAGCAGGTAACCCATCGTACACGAAGAGGTAAGTCATTGGCCGGTTTTAACTATGCTAATGTATTGTTTGTCAACACCAATCCATTTTATTCATCAGACGCTCTGTCAAATATATCTGGGCGATCCACGAAACAATTTCTTGCCGCCTTAGTGTGCCGAGTGATAGCACAGTTGCAACATATTTTGCGAGTTGCCTGGTGGGTCGGCAATCGTGTTTGGGTAAAATATAACATTTTTTTGTTCGTAATGTGCACAGGGGCGTGGGCATACCCCCTGTGTGCGCTACATCCGCGACCCAAGGTCGATCGACTATTTATTCTTTTTCCACCAGCGTAACGACCAAGCGTGTGTGCGGGACGGCGAATATGGCACGAATCCGCCCTGTTCCCGACGCAATAACGCACGCGCTCAACCAACCGACTCACATCACAACAATCGAGCTTGTCACGTGATCCGGAGCACGCGATCGTAGTAGTGATCTGACACAGCAGCGCCAGCCGTGACGTCACGCGGCAACGTCATCCGCGTCAGTCGTGACGTCAAGCGACAACGTCAGCCATGACATAACGCGACCTAGGTCACATCAGCAGTGACGCAACGCGACAACGCTAGTCGCGTCAGCTGTGACGGCACGTAGTAATTCCAGCCACATCAGCCGTGACGTCACCGGACAAAGTCAGCCATATCAGCTGTGACATCACACGGCAACGTCATTCACATCAGTTGTGACGTCACGTAGTAGTACCAGCAACATCAGTTGTGACGTCACGTAGTAGTACCAGCCACATCAGCCGTGACGTCACGCGACGTCATCCTCGACACCGCCTCGGCAGGTGACGTCGTTCGCCTGTGAGCTGTCTAGGTCGATGGCGGACACCAGGAGACATCGTGGCAGATAGTCACGGCTCACTGGGCCCCCGGCACGGCGGCGGAACTGGCTTCCAGACCAGGCGCTCGCGAGAAGACACCCCAGACGAAATAAACTCCGCTCTTGCCTGCCTGCCTCATCCATAATTGCCCACTTCCTGATGTGTGCCGTGAAATAAGCCTGAACGGTCACGACTCTCATTCCCTTTGAGTTCGAGAAATGCAGATGAATGTATCGCAAGCGGGCATCCTTTTTGTTCAACCCGCTTTATTCAATCCGCTATATTTCCACAGTGCCTGATGACCATGCTCCTCCACGTTCAGAATGAACATCATGATTCGCGACCAGAAATGCTGCCGGCCATCCTTCAAGACTTAACACTAGAGGCTGGTGAATCAGTGTTGGAAGGTTAAGACATATTCTATCGATGTGTACGTCATGCTTCGGGGGGTGTTTTTGGAGCATACGCTCTCATACTATTGGCCATTTATGCGATGTGTGATGATGTGTGAGCCACGAATAAACAAAGCCTGAACTTACGTGAATTTGCGTTCCTATGGAACATCGTAAGGAGACGTTAAAAGATCTTGCTGTAGCTCAGCATACATTACACAGTTCATTCGCATAGGAAGCCGACCATTGCGATGGATTCTGCGTAACATAAATATATCATTAAGTTTCATTATTTAATCCTGCGGGACATCAAGTCCATCACTGAGTTGCATCACCGCCGCATCGAAACCTGCGACAACACGATATTCTTCCTTCTTCTTGCTTGCACCAGCGACATTAACTTATAATTGCTTTCGAAAGCTGTGAGCCAGGATGGAGACAGCCCAACCGATCGTAGTATATCGCAGAAACGCGTTCCTCCGTAGAAATACTGATTGCGTGATTGAGTATAAATAGTATCTCCACATGCTTTTGTAAGGAGGCTTACATTTTTCGGCACCAAAATTTGTATACTTTCCTATCCGAACAGGCCGCCGACATCCAGTCAGATCCTGGCCGTCTTACCCGTCCGTTGTTAGGTCAGTTAGGTGAGTTAGGTCAAGCCCCCAATAAGTCAGTTCAAGTAGTTCAAGCAGTTCCGTTCGAGTTTAGGCTGCATCATGAACACATTGTACACACTTCTCACACACACACCCCACTCACACCTCACACACCTCACATTGTACACACCCATTCCACATTTCACACACCCATTCCACATTTCACACACCCATACACCCCCACCCCACTCACCACACAGACCCCACCCACACCCCACACACCCCACCGACGGCAGAGCCGCCACCCCTACACTTTTTATATGCCATCACCAGCATTCGCCCCGCAATGTTTGTGGGAAAAGTAGAGCCAGCACAACGGCAAACCGAGCTGTTCTCAAACGTCAGGTACTTGGCCGCTGAAATGACAAACTTCTATCAATTGAGCCGGGATTATTTTAGCGTCTTGCGTTGGCTGATGGGAGGAGGGTCGCCCGTGGACATGATCCTCCCCCTCCAGTCAAAACGCACTTACCATTGTTCAAGCATTCCTGAAGAAGATACCTGATGGAAGTATCTGTCACTCCCCCCCCCTCTTGCAGCCAAAGCTTGATGGAACACTTTCCACATTCTAGCCACTAACCGTTTAGGTTGCGGGAAGATAGCTTTCCCCGTATCCCGGGCAATTATATATGCTATATATATACCATAGCGCACGAGCAGACCAGGAGTGTTGGCATACCTCGACCTCGTTAGTTAGTTTTTTTGGGCCGCAGGGCGCCTCGAATGCTGTGGTCATGCTGCGCCCACATTGGCCTGGCTACTGATCTTTAATGGGGCAGGGCTGGGGCGGGGGTGAGGAGCATGTATCGGTCGATTCTTCGATGCAAGGCCGTAGACGCAATGCTAAATGACCCGTCTCCGCGTTTGAAACGCTGGCATGCTTAGTGATACTCGGCTTGTTATACCTATGTTATGCGTTGGCTGACTCGATTTTCATTGTATGAAGTGCATGTCTGCGACGTTATCCATGTGCCCCATTGATGATGTCATCCCGCCCTTTCCATTCAATTCCATTCCATTCGATTTAATTTCATTCGGTTCCACCATCCCATCCTCGGTTGGCCTCGTCCACGATTATGCAAAACACGCTTGGGTCTGCAAACTCAATCACATAGTACCCTTGCCCAAAGGAGCAAAAAGCTGTCAGACGGTCGCATACCCTGAAAAATATCTCACCTGTCACGGAGTATGTTCCGGAGCTGGTAGCACACTGACGGTGAAATCTCGTACCTGCGTTTGAGAGTCCCGTCAACAGGTAGCAAACGTGCATGGGCATGGGCAAACATCGTCTGGTGGCTATTTCTTGTTCAAGGAATATTTGTGTGATATTTTAAAGACTCTAAAACGTGTCACGCAAACCACCCGCTAACTCTTCCAGTTCTTATATGGACGGTTAGAACCGTGCTGTGACGGAGTTAACAAATGCTTTAGGCACGTCCTGGTTCCTCTCCTCTTCCTCCTTTAGCTAGGTCCCTTCGTCGGTACACGGGCCCTTCATGTCAGCCCAGGTGCCTTGCAGACCGGCTACCCCTTCGACCCTCCCCTTGGCTACGCCGCCTCTTGATCTGGACAACTTGGACGGGATACACTCGACCGACCGGGAGGGGCGGGAGGGGCACGATTTTGTGATGGAAGAGCGACGTTTGCTGACAAAAATGAGTGCCCGCTCGGACTGCCCAGAACCGCCAGAGGGCGCCGTTTCCTGTCAGCGGACTTCCGCAGAAAACTTGAGTGGGACGGGTATATTCGGACCTCCCAGAAGGGTGCCTTTTGAGTTATAATAAGAGTCGCCTTCGCCCCTTCCCTTGGACCCGCCTTTGCATCCTACCCCCTCTGAAGACCATGGTCGGAGATCCCACAGGGTGGGTCGGAGGCATGGACCCTTGGTTTGATACCCTGCGAATGTTGAGTTGTCATTTTCCATGTTCAATCTGATTAAGGACTTAGACCCCCGTGGCTTCGTGAAGGATCTTCACCTGTGTTGGCGACACCACTCGGATCGACCTGCTACGTAATGCTACCACATGCCTGATGCACGACCCTTTTTCACGTGGTAAATTCCCTGTCGCGAATGCCTTCGCTTCACACCATGAAAAATTATGAACGGAGCATCATAAACCAATACAGGAAGAACGGTATAGTTATTTTATCAATTCTGTGTCGTGAAAAGCCGATGCAAATCATCCGCAATTGTTGAATCATTTGGAAACAGACCAGCACTGAGTGCGTGCCCTAAACGTAATGGGCGCACGGTCTGAATGTCTGAAAGTGCGTCACGCCACCATCCCTTGACCACGCGTCCAACAGCACCAGCCCTCCGGCGTGCTCAGGCGGCAGCACGGGCGTCACAATTACCCGGCTCCAGGTGTGGCTCAACGCAGGAGAAGCAGAAAACATTTTCAAGCCAGAGAGTCAAAACTGTGGGCGTCTGCGTGCGACCAGTCTTACAATCGCTGCCAAATGCTGACGACACTCGTAATTGCCATGGTACATTTTGCATGCCGTCGAAAAAAGCATTACAAGCGAATTCCAAACCTAAACCCGAGTGAGGCTGGCACCCATGGGCCACGGCCGTGGGGACGCCTATGAATTGCTGTCGCCTGCTGCCCGAGCGTCTCGTGCGAAACCGGCCGAAGGCACGCAGACGGGATTTCAGGCCCGCACTCTATGGTGGCATTGTTTGATAGTTCCAGCACGTAACGACATAGATGACGGAGGCAAACACGAGAGCTTGGTTCAAGCTTTTCTTTTCAGGAAGATTCGCAGGTGAGCGGCAGAGGGTCTTGGCTAGCAATGCCTGCGGTGCATTGCCAGGGTAGCAAAGTCGCCTCTGCCAAACACCATGGGCAGATTCAGGAATTCGTCTTGGGGGAGCGCCACTCGTCCGACGGTGCATCGTTCCGGAGGGACGCCACTGATTGATACAATTTCATCAGAGCACGTCCCTTGATAATTTGGCCACGATATGGCTCTCGTCTCATTTCGCAATCCTCCTGACATTGTCCGGACAAGCGTCACTGATGCTGGATCATACCAGAAAGCAGCGCGAGTGAACTGGCTAGATAAAAGAGAACCGTCACCTTCACCAAACACTAACACCAGCTGAGCTGCAGCTCGACCGAGAGCATTATCGTTCCCAAGGCAATAGTCTCAAAGCTGATTGCTACCTGCATGCATGCATTCGTGCTTACGGTTCTTATTCGCCGTTGAAGGTGAGCAGTGCTGATTTAAATCGTGGGTAGAATTTACAGCTGGAGCACAACCTGTCTGCAATGGTTTCAACAGCAGGACAGAGAGGCGATTGCCGTCCTGCCGACTGCCGAGCGGGTGTTCGAAGACCGACGATCTGGCATCAGCACCTGGCGACTCACAAGCGTGGTGAGCCATTACTACGCCCGGAGACCTGACCTAGGGTCACAGTAGCTGCCAGCACGATGTTGGACAGCCGCCATCATTGCTAGTCTTCTCCCGGCTTGTCGACACCTCAAGGAGACAACCGTGAGTCCAGACTTCCTGAAATCCTTCCCCAAAACTAGAAAGCCACAACCACCCTCTCCTGCTATGTCTACAATGCTGCTGTGATCCCCAATTTGATCCAGGTTAGCTGCAGTGATGGCGTGACTCTGGTTAGCTGCTGCTACCAGTCATGAAAACCAAAGCTGGATGAGACGAATATCAGCAGCAAGCTCGCTACAACTGCCCCGTGGCCAAGTAGGTGAAGTAGATGCTGCTGCCTCTCACCTGCGACAAGACCACCCAAGATGCAAATCCAGACCGCTGCAAATTGACACGGCTCGCACCAGGATCAAGACATCTGGTGCCGCAAGAACTAGACTGGACCAGAGCCGCTACACATCTGTCTTCATCTGGGAGAAACGACTGCATCTGGTATTGCGAGTATCGTTTCGTATTGTATTTGTATTGAGTATCGTATTTGGTATCGTTCCTCTTTCGGGCTTCTACCATCATTAGGGTCGCATGGCGTATTTTCTGATTATTGTGTGTCCAAAATTCAGGACCTGAAATGAAAAATATGTCGTCATTAGGCGAGTGTTAATCTCCAGTATAACCTCGTGTAAGAAACTACTTCATATCCAGGTATGTTGCCTATTTGTGGGCAATTTTGTGAGCTGAAATTCACTTCTACAACTTAATCCAGGCATGTGGATAAAATGGTTTTCTTTTTCTATCATTAATATTCGTTTTTCACGATCGTTTTGTCATATTTTAATGTTTTACAATTATTTTTTGATATTGTAAATAAAGTTTATGTACATCCATTAATCCATGCTCTCCGTGCTTTTCAGCATTCACCCAGCTGTAACGGCTACAGCGCCCCTAGTGCATTATCTAGTTACAGCGTCCAGAGTGTGTCATATGCATACAGCGCCCCTAACCGCCGTAACAGCTACACACCTTAACCGCAGTAACAGCTGCAGCGCCGCCCGGTGCGTCATCTGCATACAGCGCCCCTAACCGCAGTAACAGCTACACACCCTAACCGCAGTAACAGCTGCAGCGCTGCCCGGTGCGTCATATGCATACAGCGCCCCTAACCGCAGTAACAGCTACACACCCTAACCGCAGTAACAGCTGCAGCGCTGCCCGGTGCGTCATATGCATACAGCGCCCCTAACCGCAGTAACAGCTACACACCCTAACCGCAGTAACAGCTGCAGCGCTGCCCGGTGCGTCATCTGCATACAGCGCCCCTAACCGCAGTAACAGCTACAAACCCTAACCGCAGTAGCAGATGCAGCGCCTCTGGTGCGTCACCTACATACAGCGTCCCGAGTGCGTTATCTGTGTACAGCGCCCCTAACATCAGTAGCAGCTGCATGCCCCAACCACAGGAACAGCTACAGCGCCCCGAGTGCGTCATCTGTGCACAGCGCTCCCAGAGCGTACTCGCGCTACAATGTTGAAGTGAATTTCTCAGTTGAAGTGCGGCGTCGCGTGAATACTTATCACTTATTATTTCTCTACGTAATATGGACAACAGCCACTCAGGACATTTCCCAATCCCGCGGCCCATCGGCGAAACAGTGTGGGCGGCGCCATTAGCCGTGAATGTGCATAAAGTGTGTCGTGAACCAACCAATAAACAAACAAACAAACAAATAATATGGACAACACACGGACTCCTGCATGAAGCCTACCTGCAAGACACCACGACGCCACGGGTTGTCTTGCAGCGTTCTCGAATACAGAAGCATAATGCTGCAATGCATCGATGGAACATGCATACGCACGGCACATGTGCATGCATGCATGTTTCATGCCATGCATTAATTAAACTGCAGGGACCGTGCCGCTGGTGTCGAGAAAAGCATTCCAGCGCTCCTCCCGCTATCTCAAAATGCGGAGAACTGGATATATATGTACAAATATATATATATATATATATATATATATATATATATATATATATATATATATATATATATATTATCTGAAAATTCTGAAGTCTTTGTCTTCAAATGAGATCCGTCAACTTGCCACGGGACCACAATATAGTGATGCACTTCAGGATTCATACCGGCAGGCCATTTAGTTGTAACATGATGTCCTTAAAGGCTACGAGAAGACGCAAACAACCAACAGGGGGTCATGTGGTGACCGGAGACCAAAGAGCAAGAGCCCCATACTCATTCAAAAGAAGACCCCTAGAGCTGGCAAAAACGTCCGAAAGTTCGGCAGCTGGAGCTGGAGCTCTCAGGTTAGACGGCCTATTAGTGTTGGCATGTGGCTTCAGAGTTTACGAGAATCAAGTCTGTCAGTCCCCTCATGTCCCCATGCCCCCTGGAGATCTTTGACCAGAAGGCTTATCGGTCGTGACAGAAGTACCGTTGGAGCTCACAAAAAGCCACAAAGCCCACCGGTGGACGCGCTTGTGCTGTTTGAATGCTCTAGGTCAGCATACTTCACAGAGGGTTCCGAAGGAGTTGTTACAGATAAAAACAACGAAAGAAGACCCCGGATATTGAAGATACTCCTAAGATCAGGGCTGAACCTCCTTATACTTTTGGTACGGCCTGGACCCAATATCTTTTCTTTGGCCTGATCAACCTATGTTCTTTTAACATGGAGCCATACGGACAGGGTCCCACCAACCAAAGCGGCAGCACTCACTGCTTTCATGCATTGGGACACACCAACATTTTTCCAACTTCTCCACCCATGCCAGGGATTTGGGAAATAATCACAACCGTTTGTTTTCACCCCTCCAGGAATAAACCGGTTTGCTCCATTTATAATATACAATGAAATTCTATGGGAGCAAGTAATGGCTTAAAGGCACCTAAGAAAACATTTCATGTTAGGCAGGCATTTAGCATCAGCACATTAAGCAAATGTTGAGATAGGCAGGATGTGGGCCAATCAGAATGCTAATTCACCACTATCTAGTTTTGCACACAGTACAACTTCCCGCTGGTGGATGCAGGTGGTGCTACCAACAGGTAATGACTATTTGGGTTTTAAGGTGCGTCAAACTCCCAACAAGTGCTCACAAAGCCCAATGATCAGTAGAAATATCACAATATATTTCAGTATATCGTTGTATCGGTGTATCGTTGTATCGGTGCAGCGGTGCATCGGTGCAATGCGATGGAGGAGCAGAGCCCTTTTCCTACTATCAGGCAAAGAACTACCGCCGGAAGCAAGCATGTAAACCTCAAATGTGGATTTCCATTGGGACCACGGCATAAGTGGCGCACCCAGCACTGCAAGGAAAGCCGGTGTGGAATGTAGCAATATAAAATTATCGGTCATCTTGGTCGCCAAAATTATGTCGTGTCGTAATAGCCTCAACCGAATGATCACTCACGATCTTGGTTCCAATCTAGTGCAGTTTCTCGAATAGACTCGTGGGTCGCTCCGCCTCACGCTGTATTCGTCAGAAACAGGAAGTCCGCTAGAGCGGGACTCGAAACAGCCCAATAAGTACTTTAGAGGTTGATCTCACAAGTACTTCGCGTAAGTAAACGATACGATAATAATCAATATATTTATCCGGACAATTCATACTCAAGTTCAGTTCATGAAACATGCATTCATGTTCCTTCTCTTCTGGTGTGTAATTTCGTTCAATATTTATCCTATATTGCAGCGACGGAAACCTCCCCATCCGTACTACCAAATCAGCACATCAGTTACGCACATTTTACCGTAAATTAGGCAGCGTAATTGCGCGAGAAAAAAATTAATTGAACCTGCTGGTGGATTCCTTTATTACCACTCCACTGCAAACGCCTTCTATGAATATACGCATAGACTATAATAATCTTGCATTCGAAAAGGATGAACATGTAAACTGTACGTCATTCAATTCAGGCTATGTCACGTCACGTTCGGCTTCGACGTATCGTCGGCATCATGATCATGGTCGTCCGTGTTACTTGAGTGAGAGTCATCAGAATCCAAACTGCTGCGTTTCGTCTGACTCCCCTCCGACCCAGATTCCTCGCCGTGAATCGTCGGATTCTCGTCGGACTCTTTGTTGCTCCTCTTCCTCCTGTGTATTACGAAAGCAGCAGTGGCTAGTCCTGCAAAAGCAATGAGCAGCACAGGCACGGCAATAGCAATGAGCGGGTGCCTCTTAGAAGCGTGTAACAAGGCGCCGGCACCCCGACCTCCGAAAAGTCCTCCTCCTTTTTCCAGATGAAGATTGTCCTCGGCACGCATAAAAAAGGTGACGTTCAATCGTAATTCAAGAGCCTTCCTCGCTATATCCTCCCGCCTGTATGGATTCACATGTGGTGTAGTATATCCATAGATATCCATCACATCTTTCTTGGATCTAAAGATTCGTCTGTTCTCCGGAAATTCGTTGTTTAGTAAAGCAGAAAGGCATTCAGCTCTTGCGAATCCCAGCTTGAAGTCCCCTTCATAAACTCGCATTGCATCACAATCATGTCCATTGTCAACGAAGTAGCTTTGCTTTTCGATGTAAACTTTTGCTACCTTCTCGAAAACCGGCGCTACTTCAACGCTGATGCGAGAATTAGAATCAGAGCGTATCACTACAGTGATGAACTGACAAAGGTTGAATCCCGCGTGGTATTTGTATTGCTGATCGATCATTCCTTTTCCTTCCAGATCAACTAGTCCCGGTTTACTTACATCCAGCATTGCCTTTGCCTTTCTCAGGACTGGAAACATAGGGCCAGTTTTTATACCGCAAGTTGTCCCGTCGAATCCAGTGGGGCAGGTACACTTGCATTCTTTGGTGATGTACCCGAAGTTTTCACATTTCGGAGGTGCCTTGCCGTTCTTCTCACAGGCAGTTTTCCATTTTACTGGACATTTGTAAGCTATATTCACACTGTAGTAGTCGTAATATGTCTGAGCGAAGGGCTTTGGCTCTCTTTGGTACAGCGGGATATGATAATCGAGCATATAATGCTCATGAGGATTCTTATGCAAGAAAGATGGAAGCTTGTCGCCACCAGAAATTGCAACTGAGCCATACATCATAATAGACATGGGGTCAAACGGCTTTGGATTGGTCATAAGTTGCTCGGGACTGCATTTCATTGCCTGCAGCCAGAAGGCTTTGATCCTTTTTTCATCGACATCTCCAGCGCTCATATAGAAGTTCGAAAAAATTGTGTGCATAAATTCGCCTGCGTCGGATCTACCCTGTTCATGGTTAAGCCCCAGCGTATGTCCCAATTCATGGGCCACTGCGGAATCATGACAATAGGTGGCAAGCCTCATTCGTTGGGTTACTTTGTACTTGTCATAAGTATTGCCCAATGACGACGAGCACCCTGCTGATCCTGTAACGCAAACCGCAGGGTGGCCGAGATTTGTGTTGCAAACATTTGTTGAAAGCTTTTTCAAGACAATGCAAGTATGGTCAGTCCAGCTCTTTAGCCCGACTTCAAATTTTTTCACGTCAGTTTTCGTCTCATTATCAAAGTAGTACCATACTATTGCTTCACCGTGTTCGGTCAACCATATATTTTTTAGCATATTTGTACTGAGTCGATTCTGCATCATCCCAAGCTCAGGTAGTACATCTTCTGGGTTATACATAATATCCCCGACCTGCCCGAGAGGCCACAAGTCTCCCCGAGGTACGACTTGGTATCCTTTTTCTGTCAAAAGTTCCGATATGTCACCATGCGTCCAGTTTTTGTATATCGTGCTGGATTTTGACATCGAATTCCCCTGCATGTGAATTTCCATCGCAAGAGGCTCTTGCTTCGAGTAACGGGACTTCGAGCGATGAAATGGGTTTCTTGACACCAGGTCCTCTTGTATATTGAGACTTCCGCCATTGCCAAGGCTAAGTTGAATTAAATAAAAGGAAACTATGGCCCAATACAATGCCAGAAACATATGCATGCGCAAGAAATGAAAATCTTAGTTTCATCCCAAATGGATGAATGAATGAAACCCAGTCATCCAGGTGTTACTTCAATGTGCCATGCTGCAGTAGTGTGGAATAATCTCCGAGAATCTCTTTTCCTTATTCACTTAGGTGGTTATTGTCGCAAGCAACGATGGCGAAATGCTCGGCACTGTAGCATTGCTGTCGATATTGTAAAGGACACCCACAAAGGTTATCTTGTGTCTTGAATCATGTTTCGTGAAATGTAAATTATAGCATCATACTTACAACTGTCTACCAGTAATGTGTCAAGAAGTCCAAATCACTGCAAAACTGAACCTTGAGCATGTTCTGTAGTATAACTTAGATAGATATAATTCAATGTCTCTCGTGCCACTTTTGAGAAGGAGCACTTTGTCAGGCAAAATTCCAAAATAAACGACAGGTTATTTCAAGAGCTCGGTGTTGTGCACAATGCCTTTGCTATTGCAGTATCAATTACGTGGTATCTCGGAAGTAGTTTGGGTTTCGTTCTACAACTCATTTATTGGAAGATATTGGAAAGTCCATGAAATGCGTGCTCCATCGGTAATCTAGGACCGGAGCAAAGAGAAGTGGTACGAAATACGTTGAATAGATTGCTAGTGACAAATGCAGCGGCGCGGGTGGGGGAGAAAGCCGGCAAGGTAGATGCAGGTATCAAACTCATCACCTCAAAACTTGAGGAACCAGCATCATAGGCCTAAATGCTGGATGCAGTAGCTACCCCTGCTACTCTTCTGTTTCTGTCCTTTAAAAGGAAGTGATTATGAACAAGGTTGATGCTTGGATGAGTTTTATGCAAAGAGCAAAAGAGATGTTTTCAGGATGTACTTATACTCGGCATACTAGGCAGACCAGTTTATGACATGAGACCAAAAACGTACGTTGAAGCAATTACTGCGGCTATATTGTTCAATATTAATACTTAGTTCAAGGTAGACATCCGCATTTGGGATCGTTTAAAAGTGCAAAGGAAGGAACCTTTTCTCTGATATTTCTTCCACTCAAAATTAGTTTAAAGTAATGAGAAAAGAAGTTAAGACGCCAAGAACGCCGCTCTGAAGTTCCCACTAGCTGAAATACGCTGATATTATTACGTCCGTGAAGTTAGCGACTTATTCAGCGACGGATTCAGCGACGGATTCAGATTTCCTTCAAAACCGGTGTATAGGTCAAATATAGCACGCTGAGCACGAATATGACCTTCATTTGGCCGGTCAAGGTCAAATTCGAAGTCAAATTCAAGGTCAAAGGAAGGGGTACCGCATAACGTCCCGAATTTACCGCACGATTGTCTCTAAATTGGTGCCAGATGATAGCCAGGCCTGATGTCTAGCGTCCGTCAAGGTGACCTGACCCATGACCTTTGACCTTGGGAGTCAAATTCAAGGTCAAAGGACGGGGTACCGCATAACGTCCCGAATTTACCGCACGATCGTCTCTAAATTAGGGTCAGATGATAGCCAGGCCTGATGTCTAGCGTCCGTCAAGGTGACCTGACCCATGACCTTTGACATTGGGGGTAAAATTAAAGGTAAAAGGCCATGCACGATCGTCTCTAATTAGTGCGATGATAGCCAGGCCTGATATCAGCGTCCGTCAGGGCTGACCTGACCTTGGGGTCATATTAGGGTCAAAGGACGGGGTACCGCATAACGTCCCGAATTTACCGCACGATTGTCTCTAAATTGGTGCCAGATGATAGCCAGGCCTGATGTCTAGCGTCCGTCAAGGTGACCTGACCCATGACCTTTGTGTGACCTTTGGGAGTCAAATTCAAGGTCAAAGGACGGGGTACCGCATAACGTCCCGAATTTACCGCACGATTGTCTCTAAATTGGTGCCAGATGATAGCCAGGCCTGATGTCTAGCGTCCGTCAAGGTGACCTGACCCATGACCTTTGACCTTGGCGGTCAAATTCAAGGTCAAAGGACGGGGTACCGCATAACGTCCCGAATTTACCGCACGATCGTCTCTAAATTGGTGCCAGATGATAGCCAGGCCTGATGTCTAGCGTCCGTCAAGGTGACCCTGACCCATGACCTTTGACCTTGGAGGTCAAATTCAAGGTCAAAGGACGGGGTACCGCATAACGTCCCGAATTTACCGCACGATCGTCTCTAAATTGGTTCCAGATGATAGCCAGGCCTGATGTCTAGCGTCCATCAAGGTGACCTGATCCATGACCTTTGACCTTAGGGGTCAAATTCGTTAGCGACTTATTCAGCGACGGATTCAGCGACGAATTCAGATTTCCTTCAAAACCGGTGTATAGGGCAAATATAGCACGCTGAGCACGAATATGACCTTCATTTGGCCGGTCAAGGTCAAATTCGAGGTCAAATTCAAGGTCAAAGGATGGGTACCGCATAACGTCCCGAATTTACCGCACGATTGTCTCTATATTGATGCCAGATGATAGCCAGGTCTGATGTATAGCGTCCGTCAAGGTGACCTGACCCATGACCTTTGACCTTGGGAGTCAAATTCAAGGTCAAAGGACGGGGTACCGCATAACGTCCCGAATTTACCGCACGATCGTCTCTAAATTAGGGTCAGATGATAGCCAGGTCTGATGTCTAGCGTCCATCAAGGTGACCTGACCAATGACCTTTGACCTTGGGGGTCATATTCAGGGTCAAAGTACGGGGTACCGCATAACGTCCCGAATTTACCGCACGATCGTCTCTAAATTAGGGTCAGATGATAGCCAGGTCTGATGTCTAGCGTCCGTCAAGGTGACCTGACCAATGACCTTTGACCTTGGGGGTCATATTCAGGGTCAAAGTACGGGGTACCGCATAACGTCCCGAATTTACCGCACGATCGTCTCTAAATTGGTGCCAGATGATAGCCAGGCCTGATGTTTGGCGTCCGTCAAGGTGACCTGACCCATGACCTTTGACCTTAGGGGTCAAATTCGTTAGCGACTTATTCAGCGACGGATTCAGCGACGGATTCAGATTTCCTTCAAAACCGGTGTATAGGTCAAATATAGCACGCTGAGCACGAATATGACCTTAATTTGGCCGGTCAAGGTCACATTCGAGGTCAAATTCAAGGTCAATGGAAGGGGTACCGCATAACGTCCCGAATTTACCGCACGATTGTCCCTAAATTGGTGCCAGATGATAGCCAGGCCTGATGTCTAGCGTCCGTCAAGGTGACCTGACCCATGACCTTTGACATTGGGAGTCAAATTCAAGGTCAAAGGACGGGGTACCGCATAACGTCCCGAATTTACCGCACGATTGTCTCTAAATTGGTGCCAGATGATGCCAGGCCTGATGTCTAGCGTCCGTCAAGGTGACCTGACCCATGACCTTTGACCTTGGGAGTCAAATTCAAGGTCAAAGAACGGGGTACCGCATAACGTCCCGAATTTACCGCACGATCGTCTCTAAATTATTGCCAGATGATAGCCAGGCCTGATGTCTAGCGTCCGTCAAAGTGACCTGACCCATGACCTTTGACCTTGGGGGTCAAATTCAGGGTCAAAGGACGGGGTACCGCATAACGTCCCGAATTTACCGCACGATCGTCTCTAAATTGGTGCCAGATGATGCCAGGCCTGATGTCTTGCGTCCGTCAAGGTGACCTGACCCATGACCTTTGACATTGGGGGTCAAATTCAAGGTGAAAAGACCGGGTACCGCATAACGTCCCGAATTTACCGCACGATCGTCTCTAAATTGGTGCCAGATGATAGCCAGGCCTGATGTCTAGCGTCCGTCAAGGTGACCTGACCCATGACCTTTGACCTTGGGGGTCATATTCAGGGTCAAAGTACGGGGTACCGCATAACGTCCTGAATTTATGGATGCATGTTTGGCGCCCTTTGCTAGCCTTTCTTTCTTTACCATCACATCTTCTTTGACGCACGCGGAGATGTCGCTCAGTATCACTCTCACACAGTCACCAGCCTGGAGCCCAGTCTTGCCTCGTAGGATGTTTACCTTCAGCTTCTTAAAACAACTCTCCACAGCCGCATTGGAGTGCGGTCGAACACTGTCAGAGGCCACAAGGCCCCAGAATGGGATCAGCGGGAGGATGTTGGTCTGGAGTATTTTCAGAAGGTGCGGGCAGTAGAACCGGTTTGACACATCTCCGTCCTGACTTAACCCACACCGAACTGACTCGGCGGTCTGGACAAAGTACCTTCCGAATGGGTGCTGTCGCGTAGTGGCCCCTTTACCGAACACATCGGTTCTTCATCTGTGGTATCCTCCTCTTTCTCTTCTTCTTGTTCATCGTCATCGGTGGTCTCCATCGATATTTGAACATCAACTTGCTCATGAGACAGGGCGAGTTTGCAGATGTTGGTGTACGTTTCGGTCACCTCCTCCATGTTCCGGCAGTGCGCCAACCTGGTCAACATCCACATATACCCGTGCCTCACTGCCCTGTCTCTTACTTCCTTCTTCAGCAACGTTGCCCAATTCTTGGCGACATGAGCGATGCACAGTCGAAACTGCACGCTTGTTTGGTCAGCATTCTGCGGGCTGTTGACGGCCACCCACACTTTCTGAAGGTATTATCTTACGTTGCTCTGGGCGTAACATGTGATAGACGCGTGCATCAATGGCCAACTGAAGTCTGTGACGATCACCGGCGGGAAAACTGGCGCGTTGAAAACGATCTTGAAGGCTTCGAACAGCCGCATGAGGAAATGAGTGATGGCTGCTGTTGTGTGGCCATTCGCGAGCATAACAGCCAGTGGGTATCCTTTGCCATCACTGCCTGCTGCAACCACGGCGTAACAAAAGACCTTCTTGCCATTAACATCTCTGACGATGGATCCAGTCGCATCGAAATGTAGAGCTGTCGGTTGTGCCTTGTACTTCCTCAGCATGGTTTCCACATAGATGTGGACCAAAAAGGGCTCGTAAGAATGACTGTGAATCGCGCCCATCAGTTTCTCAGACTGTGTGTCATACGCCACTGAGGCAAGCGCGGTGGTGCCTATATCCACATGAAGGTCTTCGCTGAATCTTGATTTCTTTGCTTCCTCAGACGCCGCTTTGCGAAGCACTTCGATGCTAGGGACTCCAGAAAAATCACCCTCTTTTAGTGCATCTTCAGTGGCCTTGTTTAGAAAATCTCTTCTCACGTTGTACGCTCCCACACTGATCGTTGCCTCTGCTGCCTTCTTTCGGTTCAGCCCCGCCAGATGACGACTGGCGGGGGGTCCTTCATGGTTCGGCAGTCCCATCCGGACAACATGGATCACAACGTCAATGTCTTGTATTGATGGTACATCTTTGATAATCAGTCTTAAATTACACGCACATCCGTCGCGTTTACAGCTGGCATACGACCGGAAGTAACTTCCGCGGTTCCGTCCCTCTTGTGTCGTGACACTTGTATGGCTGAATGTCCACGTGCATGGAGGGGCGATAACACTCTGCAGTTTCGCGGACATTGCGCCCGTCCACCCTGGGCACATTTTAGTGCCGGTTGGTGAAAGAAACTCCCTCCATTCGTCAGTTGATAGCGTTACTGATGTTTCTAATCGCATATTCTCCGAGGGCTCGGGATCTGATAGCGGATTTTCTTGGTCGATGGACGAGTCCAAATGCCAATCTGGAGATACGTGATCAGGACCTTGTGGAGGACTTTCCCCCACCACACTGGATGAGCGGCGTCCAAAATAACCTTCTTCGCTCGGAGAGACCGGCACATTCGGAGAGATGTGGTCGGAATCTGGTAAATCATCACTGAATGTGCCGAAATCAACAATCGGAGAGAAGCGCTCGGGATCTGGTGGATCTTCTTTGCCGCTGGATGATCCCAAAGACACATCCGGCGAGACGTTTTCGGTATCTGGTAGGTCTTCTTTGTCGCTGGACGATCCAAACGACATATTCGGATTGACGTGGTCGGAATCTGGTGAATCTTCTTTCTCGCTGGACGATCCTAACGACATATTCCGAGAGAAGTGGTCAGAAACTGGCGGGTCTTCCCTGTCGCTGGACGATCCCAACGACATATTCGGATAAACGTGGTCGGGATCTGGTGGATCTTTGCCGCTGGATGAACTCATCAGCACATCCGGAGAGACGTGGTCGGAATCTGGTGTAACTTCTTTGTCGCTGGACGACCCCAACGACACATAGAGAGGGGTATGGCCGGCATCTAGTAGATGAGTGATACGTTGCCCTCGAACAAAGTGATGCTGTGCTGTTAGGAGTTCGTTGGCGAAATCTGTGTTCGTGGTAAACTCGCGGAGCGCGCGACGAGCGAAGTTGTGCACGATTCTCCGTTGCTTCCCTCCACGGAACGGGAATGTGTCGCAGAGCAATGTCTTCCAAAATGATAAGGATAAAGGTTGATGAAGTCTCAGCGACCGCCTCAGGCAGGATAGGTAGGTCTGCAACGAGAAAGGAAAGCGAGTAGGTATCAATATTTAACAGTGTAATAGTAATAGTGTATCAATATTTAATAGTAATAGTATTTAATCGTATCTTCTCTGACAGATCGACCAAGCCATAACATCCTACATCTTAGATTTCAATGAAACTTTGTCTAAGGGGTTATCTGGAGCGTAGACTCATGCTGTAGTGGCACAAATTCAGTACAGGCAACGGTTTCCGACTTATTGCCTGAGGAAATGTTCGGAGTTTCCTCAAAACACAAATCTTAACACGGCAATGTCTCCGAGATGGAATATGCGAACCCATATATACCATATATCATACAAACCCATATACCATTCGAATGCTCATGAGCCATAGATTGGTGCTATAATTATCAAAATCACAACTTTGAGAATTCGATTGAAAAAGCAAATTGGCAAAAAATATCACAATATGACCAGTATACAAAATATTTTATTTGTATTTTTTGCCCATAATAATCTTCCATGCACTGGCTTCCGATGGGGGAATTCATAAAAATGTGTTATTTTGCTATTTTTCAATTTTTTTATACACTCTACTCTACTACTCTCTACTCTACTACACTCCACTCTACTCTACTACACTCTACTCTACTACACTCCACTCTACTCTACTACGCTCTACTCTACTACACTCTCTACTACACTCCACTACACACTACTCTACTACTATATTCTACGATACTCTACTCTACTACACTGCACTCTACTACACTCCACTACACACTACTCTACTACACTCTACTCAACTACATTCTACTATACTATACTCTACTCTACTACACTCTACTCAACTACACTCTACTCCAAATCATGTACAAATAGAGAAATAACACATTTTAAATAATGTTCCAGTTTGTAAACTTTAAGTTAAACAAACTCTTTAGCCATGTTTCGGTCACGCAAAAAAACTGACCATTTTATCCATGATCTGAAAAATATGTTTATCAAATCATCTAATTTATTTTTGATCGATCTGACATTAAGATGTAGAACCGTGAAATCCTAAATAGTGTCTAATTGTTGAATTAATTGAATTTGACTCCCAAGGTCAAAGGTCATGGGTCAGGTCACCTTGACGGACGCTAGACATCAGGCCTGGCTATCATCTGACACTAATTTAGAGACGATCGTGCGGTAAATTCGGGACGTTATGCGGTACCCCGTACTTTGACCCTGAATATGACCCCCAAGGTCAAAGGTCATTGGTCAGGTCACCTTGACGGACGCTAGACATCAGGCCTGGCTATCATCTGGCACCAATTTAGAGACAATCGTGCGGTAAATTCGGGACGTTATGCGGTACCCCTTCCTTTGACCTTGAATTTGACCTCGAATTTGACCTTGACCAGTCAAATGAAGGTCATATTCGTGCTCAGCGTGCTATATTTGACCTATACACCGGTTTTGAAGGAAATCTGAATCCGTCGCTGAATCCGTCGCTGAATAAGTCGCTAACTTCACGGACGTCATTTGACCTCGAAGATATTGTTCTAATGTCCTGAAATGACCACACAATGGAGTTCTCTACCGTACCCATCCATCCTGCGAATTTCGTTGCTCCAGGATTAATATGAGCCCACGTCTTAGGGGTGGGAAGGAATTCGCCACCCTCCAGTGCGCGTAATTTTCAGAGCCCCTCCAGGACGCGTGTTAATTCCGCCACGTCTCTCCCGTCAGATCCTCACACCCCGTCTCTGGGGGGGGTCCTAACCCCCTCTAAAATCCAAACTCGCACGAAAACGGAAGAGACGTCATCGGAAAACGCTCGACGAGTAGGGCCCGGATCCACACCCCAAAACAATTTCCTCCAAAAGTGACGTTACTAGGGGATATATTTTCACGACTTTTCACGACTTACATTATGTATTTGGGCCTGGAGAGTTCATTTTGGGGATATCTGAAAAACAAAAATTATTTGGAATCAGAAAAGGACAGCGAAATTGACCAGGGCCATAATATCCCACCAAATCAAAATAATATTTCTTTGAAATGTCAAAATTTTGAGTTTTAAATTTGTATTTAATTTTCCCTTTCTAATGGGTAGAGCTGACCGATAAACGTTGTTGTAATTCAACTTACTCTAATCAAAACGCTTACTTTAGCCAGAATCTTCAATTTGAACTCTAGTAGGTAAATATGCAAAATTCATAAGTAGTTAACAACGGGGAAAAATATCTCGCACGTTTTGTTGCATCCTCAAAGGTAAGCAAACGCTGAAAGTTTCATTAAAGTACCTGCATCTGTTAAAGCGTGACGACCGGTTGAACTTTTTTGGAAGTGACCTTACTTGACCTAGATTAATTCGTTGACCCTAGACGACCTGACTTCAAACATTTGGCATTACATGCCAATTTGATGTGGGGAAAGGGTATACCAAAGTTCGGCGCGCTGCCCCGCGCCGTTCATTCACTATCCGCAAAAAACCTGAGGGGGCGGTTGAAGACCCCCTCCGGTACGGCGCGGGTTAAGATATCCACAAAGCAAATTTTACAAATTTTACTCGTCATCACTGTTTTACTTTTACTCGTCGTCACTGTTCACGGTGTTCACAGTGTTCACATTGCTCACACTGTTCACATTTTTCACACGGTTCACACTGGGGTCTCCGGTCAGTGGCTCGGCTACGCATCTTGCTGATGCTCCGCTTGGCGAAATGTTCCTTCATTGGAATGGCGCAGAACCGATTAGCTGCCACTCGGAAACCAACTCGCCGAGAAAGCGGAGAAGCGCATCGAGACGTCGAATTCGATTCCGGGTGAAATCACACAGCCACCGAAGTTCACTCGTTCCAGGTGTGGACCAAGTCGGCGAAGTCAGCTGGCTGCAGCTAATTGGAAACACGTGGGCGTGATTGTGATCAAGCTTCACACAAAGCCCACGTGTGGGTACAGATAAGGCCCACGTCTGGGCACTGCCTGTGGGCTCTGTGTGTGGGCACACATAAAGCCCACCTGTGGCACTGCCTGTGGGATTTTGTGTGGGCCACAAAGCCCAAACAGGTGGCTGAGACTGCGTGGCCGCCCTGTGATGGTGACTGGAAAGACTACCGCGCACGCCGTGTGTGACTACCGAGACTACCGTGACTACCGAGACTACCGTGTCTACCGAGACTACCGAGACTACCGTGACTACCAAGACTACCGTGACTACCGAGACTACCGAGACTACCGTGACTACCGAGACTACCGTGACTACCGAGACTACCGAGACTACCGTGACTACCGAGACTACCGAGTGGAACTGACTCACCGACTCGTCAAGGCATGTCATGCTGGACAAAGCCACGTTGGTATCGAGTATGGCAACACTAATGGAATTGGGACAATGCGCAGAGGCGATGAGGCAGGGGGATACTGTGGTGGGTTGTGATAACTAGCAAGGCAGATCACAACAACAAACACACTTTCCTGAGACTAGCTCACCGTTAGGACTGTAAGTGACGATAAAAATAATCGGTGGAATCGGTCCCTTTTATGATTAAGTTCGGAATCCAAAACGACGGACTAAGTGTCAGCAACCCACGACATCACACACGTCTGATGTGTGTGTGATGTGTATATATATGTATGTATATATACATATATATATATACACACATATATATATATATATATATATATATATATATATATATATATATACATATATATATATATATATATATATATATATATATATATATATATATTTATATATACATACGTATACACACATATGTGTATACATGCATGACACAAAACAACAAGACATACCCCACTCGGAAGCTTTATAGCGGAAATTGTTTTGTATTGTTGCGAGGCGTAATTCTTACAAGATTAGCCATGTATACTCCATGTAGCTTTTGGTCTGCAGCTCTCAAATTAGATAGCCAGATATGCAGATATGTGGATAGGGTCTCACTTTTACATGTATATGCTCGTGAATGTGCTTAACCTAGGTATAACCAAATGGTGAGATCCTTGACATCATACTTGATATTGACTAAATACAAATAGTTGCAAGGCTCAAGTAAGCGAAAGTTCGCTTCGAATAAATTTGCATGAACAAGAAAATACAAATGGAACGAACTAGCATGAATTTGACGGGATATGTGGGAAATATCGCATGACAAAATAATGCCCTTCTCGAAACCGTGGCGTTCAAAGTGTGCGACGTACTGCTGTTAGTATTAACCCGCGCCATCATTCCGGTCAGATCCTCCCGCCCAGTCTCGGGGGGGGTTTGAAGACCACCCTATAAAATCCAAACTAAGCATCGCACGAAAAGGAAATATGTGTCATCGGAAAGCGCTCGACGAGTAGGGTCCGGGTCCACCCCCCAACAAAATTTTTCCCCAAAAGTGACGTATCCAAGGGGGCTACATTTTTCACGACTTACACTATGTTTTTTACTTTGGGGGGGTTCATTTTGGGGATATATGAAAAAAACAAAATGTATTTGGAATGAGAAAAGGACAACGAAATCGACCAGGGGTATACATTTTTTGGTCCCCCAAAAATACAAATTTTATGTTTTTGAAATTTCAAAATTTTGAATTTTCAAGTTTTCTTTAATTTTCCTTTTCCAATCTGTAGAGCAGACCGATAAATGTTGTTTGAAGTCAACTTGAACTAATAAAAAATGCTTACTTTAGTCAGAATCCTGTGTTTGAACTGCAATATGGCAAATACGCAAAATTTATATGTAGTCAAAAACGAAAAAAGAAAAATTCAACTCGTACGTTTTGTTGCATCCGTAAAAATAAGCAAACGCTGAAAGTTTCATTAAAATATCTGAATCCGTGAAAGCGTGACGACTGGTTTAACGTTTTTGGAGGTGACCTCACTTGACCTCGACTAACTCGTTGACCCTAGATGACCTGACCTAAACATTTTGAACAATCATGTGAAATTGATGTGGGAAAAGGTATGCCAAATTTGGGCGCGCTGCCGCGCGCCGTTCGTCCGCTATCCGCGAAAAATCTGAGGTGGGGGGCGGTTGAAGACACCCCCCCCGAGACGGGACGGGTTAATACTGAAGCGTGGCCAGCTGAATCCATGGTCAAATAGTGCATTGTCTGGGTGCTTAAGCACCATTGAATAGATTCGCAATTGAAAATATCTGCACGTTCACTGAGGTCCGACATCCCGTAATTGTCTTGTTTGCTTCCCATCTGCTCACGTCGGCTACTTCAATCTGATTCCATTAGGTGTGAGATTCGCTGTTTTACGTGTCATGCTAGCACATGCTCTGTATCACTTCATACCTTTTCTCTCTATAACTGTAACGGTTTGACAAGGACAGGCAGGACAAATATACATTGGGCGCGAATGATCAACCCTGGTCGATGCGCCCTAAAGCCCAAATAACTAACTAACTAACAAATATACATCGGCATGTTAAACAGGTGGTTTGCGTCATACATGGCGTGGGGTTAGCACAAATATTTTCATGAACACAAGAGCATAAGTACATCTTATTAACACAAGTACAAGTAGCACCAACGCAAGTATTACAGACCTTCCGTGGCGTAATTTCGAAGTGTAGCGTTACACAGGTACATATACAGAGATGCCCACTGACCAAGAGTTATGCACCTGTCCCATTTCATAAAGTGATTTCCCCTTCCGTGACTCGAATCTACGCACATCACGGCAATCTGTTTGTCTTGGTTGATGTTGACAATACCATAATGTAGAATTCCGTTCATCGTACTGGCAAGAGCTGGTGATTTTCATTTACACCTCCTCCTGCTCTTTGTCTGAGTGACATATCAATAAGTTCGGTGCTAATTGGATACAATGCTTCTTTGTCACAATACGTGTCGCATTAGCACTCAACTTCCTCACGCCGCATATTACTACGAAAATGGACCATCTTGGAATTGTAGGTTACAATGGCCACGAGCTCTTATTTCTGTTATAGCGGGCCCTTGACCGTTTCAAATTGAGCTTGCATTTGATCCCTCAGTAACGAAGTTTAGCTTCTCCGGTTCCGATACGTCGCAAGTTCCAATAGTCTACCAGCAGCGTCGTGATTCGGAAAACTATTCAGAATATGTTTTGTTGACCGCTGCCTGCTGGATGGCAAAACGCCTAACTAACCAGCTGAGCAATTCAATCAGAATAAGATGAAGGTGAGGAGGTACGATCGGAACACATCAAACGCACCCATTCATCAGGCCCGACTTTTGCTGTCCTCTGTATCAGGTCATTCGACCTGTAATTGTACTGCGGGACACCTGCACGGCTGGGCCAGCCACAGGTTAAAACTGGTCCTGCCTCCGATCAACTGATCCGGCTGCGGGTTAAACTGGTCCTGCCTCCGATCAACTGAGTCCAGCCACAGGTTAAACTGGTCCTGCCTCCGATCAACTGATCCAGCCACAGGTTAACTGGTCCTGCCTCCGATCAACTGATCCAGCCACAGGTTAAACTGGTCCTGCCTCCGATCAACTGATCCGGCCACAGGTTAAACTGGTCCAGCCTCCGATCAACTGACCAGCCACAGGTTAAACTGGTCCTGCCGTGGGTCAGCTGACCAGCCACAGGTTAAGCTGGTCCTGCCGGTACCTGATCAAGGCTGGTTAGGGTCCGGCCGCGGGTTAGCTGGTCCAGCCGTGGGTTAGCTGGTCCAGCAGCTGGCCGTGGGTTAGCTGGTCCAGCCGTGGGTTAGCTGGTCCAGCCGTGGGTTAGCTGGTCCAGCCGCGGGTTAGCTGGTCCAGCCGCGGGTTAGTGGTGGTTTAGGCGGGGTGTGGCGCCGGGTGGCTGGTCCAGCCGCGGGTCAGCTGGTCCAGCCGTGGGTTAGCTGGTCCAGCGTGGTCGCGGGTTAGCTGGTCCAGCCGCGGGTCTTAGCTGGTCCAGCCGCGGGTCAGCTGGTCCAGCCGCGGGTTAGCTGGTCCAGCCGCGGGTTAGCTGGTCCAGCCGCGGGTTAGCCCTGGTCCAGCCGCGGGTCAGCTGGTCCAGCCGCGGGTCAGCTGGTCCAGCCGCGGGTCAGCTGGTCCAGCCGCGGGTTAGCTGGTCCAGCCGTGGGTTAGCTGGTCCCGCGGGTCAGCTGGTCCAGCCGCGGGTCAGCTGGTCAGCCGCGGCTGGTCCAGCCGCGGGTTAGCTGGTCCAGCCGCGGGTCAGCTGGTCCAGCCGCGGGTCAGCTGGTCCAGCCGCGGGTTAGCTGGTCCAGCCGTCGATGCGTTTGCGCTTCTGGACAGTGAAGATGCTGGTGAGGACCGGACTTCCCGGTAGAAGCTGGATGAGATCCGACGCACTGGATCGCCGATTGTGTTCGACGTGCTCGTTAAGCCTCTCAGTGGCGACGAGGCTGTTCTGTAGCAGACGAACTGCGAAGCTTGCCGGACTCTGCATTTTAACTATGCGAACGACGGAACAAAAAAAAAACATCATGAAGAAAGGATAGTCCCACATGAGATGAATTGCGGTGGCGAATGCATGCCATGTTCGCACTCTATGGTGCTTAGAAGTCCAGCATTTGAATTTGGCTGTTAAACCGAGCATTCGCCTCATCGTCTTTTTCGAAGCGAAATCAACAAGTCCAAATTCTACGGCGCACATCACAGGTAATGATACCGTACACGCTTCGAGCATTCAGGACCAACTGCGCCTGCTCCGGACGCCCAGGACGGATGCCCAGGACGGACGCCCAGGACGGACGCCCAGGACGGACGCCCAGGACGGACGCCCAGGACGGACGCCCAGGACGGACGTTGTGGACGCCCGGACGCCCAGGACCAGCTGCGCCTGTTCAAGCTTCAGCGTGTACCGGAGACTCGTCGTCACTTGTGGCAAAATCGTTTTACACTAGCATGCATGGATTCCACATAGTGCACAGGTAATGTACCTCCCGCGGAAAATTTATGCCGACGCAGCAGCTCCATATGGACGTGTCAGCTATTGTTGGATGTGCCAATGCTGCGTCCCAAAAAGAGCTTACGAAGGCCGCACGGGATGACGAGATAAATAATTTTCACTCAGCATGTGAAGAATCGCATGGACCATTCTAGCATCGGCACAGTGGGAAAATTTTCGTCACCACGGTGAAGGTTCTGAATGATAATCCGATAATCGGCTAGACCCGACCCGCGAGATATGCATTGTGCTCCGGTCCGACCGAACAGTTGCGCGGCGGAGAAAGTGAAAAAGAAATGCACGTGGGTTTTCGTTTTGCTCTGTGGTCTATCCGGAGTGGAACATCGCCACGTGTCGTCCGAGGAATTCGGAGTAGCTCGCCATTTGAGGAGAAAAAAGCACTCCATATTTCCTCATCACCAAAATGGAAAGTGTTACCTTCACCACCAGTAGCTGTGGCAAATGGGCAATTTGCTACGGCTGCAACGGCAGTGTTGGATGAAGACTTGTCTCGACTCGAGTTGAATCGAGATTCGGCTCATGAATGAATTGTTTCTCGATTAGTCTTCAGTTGAATCTCGTCTTTATAGAAAAAAATGAGTCGAATCATGAGTCAATCATTCAAATATCATATGTGAGCAGTGCACACTGAATCATATGACTCACGAGTCTGATACAAACGAGTCGGATCTGAATCTATTCAAATTTCCGTCAGTCTGTTTGAGTGGCGAGTCGAATCAGACCTGAAAATATGTGTCACATGTGAGTCGACTCAAAATATTTGAGTCGCGCACAAGTCTGGTTGGACGCCAGCATAGGTCGTGTATTTAGAACATCGCATCGGCACATAGCTGTAATCACGGACGAGTTCAGCAGGCGATTACATGGTTAAGCCCAGCTACCGTGACATGGCTATACCAGCCAGCACTGGTGTAAAGAAATGGCGACGCACTGGTCATGAGCCAGCGGCCGACATTCGCGGCATGCGACGGTCCGGACCGGAGACGAGCGGCTGGGTAACACAGCTCTCCCTTTCCGGCGGCATCGCTAATGCACCAGGGGAATGCCACCACTCGACGTGACGGCGGGTAGAGGGAAAACACCACATCCCGTCACGCAGGGCAGGCCCCACTGTGGCTGCAGTACTCAGGCAGTCTGGGGGTCAGCTGTCACACTCAGGTCACGTGCCTGTCACACTCAGGTCACGTGGCCCCAGCTCGTCTGGGGGTCAGCTGTCACGGTCAGGTCACGTGGCTGTCACACTGAGGTCACGTGGCTGCAGTACCCAGCCCGTCTGGGGGGTCAGCTGTCACACTCAGGTCAGAGTGGCTGCAGTACCCAGCCCGTCTGGGGGTCAGCTGTCACGGTCAGGTCAGATGGCTGCAGTACCCAGCCCGTCTGGGGGTCAGCTGTCACACTCAGGTCACGTGGCTGTCACACTCAGGTCACGTGGCTGCAGTACCCAGCCCGTCTGGGGGTCGGCTGTCACGGTCAGGTCAGATGGCTGCAGTACCCAGCCCGTCTGGGGGTCAGCTGTCACGGTCAGGTCACGTGGCTGCAGTACCCAGCCCGTCTGGGGGTCAGCTGTCACGGTCAGGTCACGTGGCTGCAGTACCCAGCCCGTCTGTGGGTCAGCTGTCACACTCAGGTCACGTGGCTGCAGTACCCAGCCCGTCTGGGGGTCAGCTGTCACGGTCAGGTCAGATGGCTGCAGTACCCAGCCCGTCTGGTGGTCAGCTGTCACACTCAGGTCACGTGGCTGTCACACTCAGGTCACGTGGCCCCAGCCCGTCTGGGGGTCAGCTGTCACGGTCAGGTCACGTGGCTTTGGTCTGTCACACTCAGGTCACGTGGCTACAGTACCCAGCCCGTCTGGGAGGTCGGCTGTCACGGTCAGGTCACGTGGCTACAGTACCCAGCCCGTCCGGGGGTCGGCTGCCACGGTCAGGTCACGTGGCTGCAGTACCCAGCCCGTCTGGGGGTCGGCTGTCACGGTCAGGTCACATCGCGAAATGCAGCCCCTGCACAGTGTCAAGTCCACACCATGTGACAAGCCAGCTATCACACACCGATCACATCGTAATGTGGCCTCTGCACGGGATTCTACACCATATGACCAGCCCCGCGGGTGAGCGGAACCAGACGGGGCACCTAGCGAGCAGCGAGCAGGCCCGCACCCAGGAGGGAGGGACATCGAGCGAGAAGCGGGCAGGCCCGCACCCAGGAGGGAGGGGCAACCAGCGAGGAGTGGGCAGGTCCGCACCCGGGAGGGAGGGACATCGAACGAGCAGCGGGCAGGCCCGCACTCAGGAGGGAGGGACATCGAGCGAGAAGCGGGCAGGCCCGCACCCAGGAGGGAGGGACATCGAGCGAGCAGCGGGCAGGCCCGCACTCAGGAGGGAGGGACATCGAGCGGGAAGCGGGCAGGCCCGCACTCAGGAGGAAGGGACATTGAGCGAGCAGCGGGCAGGCCCGCACTCAGGAGGAGGGACATCGAGCGAGCAGCGGGCAGGCCCGCACTCAGGAGGGAATTGGGAGGGCAGCCGCACGCGGAGGACATTGAGCGAGCAGCGGGCAGGCCCGCACTCAGGCGAACACTACTGGAGCGCTTCAGGTAGAGAACACATCCACGTTATACAAAGCTACACAACTACGAAAGCGTAAAGCATGAACCACCATGGGCTCACGCCAAAGCGTCGTGCGTTTCCTCGTGTAATTTATATGTACAACATACCATAGTTTTCTTGGCACAAGAGGCTAAACGTCGCCTATTGTATAGTACCATTGTTTTACACTTGGCATTAGAAGTATGGTGTTCCGCTAAAGTTTGAGTGTCTGTTTCTCACGTCGAGTGCATTGCCGGCAGCCGCATCGCGTCATGCTGCAGAATGGCAGCTATTTTCGCAGCTCCTGCAATAAGGACACGGCTGGCAGGAGTACAAGCAGTGGTCTGAGTGCTGAGAAACACTACGACTGGCGTCTAGGGACAGGTGGATCTAGAGGGGAAGTGGCGGGGCACGGGTCAACCTGTCCACTCTTCAGGTTGTCTAATCTAAGGCAATACTGGCTTCCATTCACAATTTAGCGCATTGATACATTTTAGTCAGGATTTCATTCACGGGACTCACTGTGGGTAGAGCGAAGATGTAAGCATTGAAGCCTAGTACTTCAGATTGTTATTGACAGGCCTTCTGGGGGACAATGAGGACGTTGCCCCCAAGAAGATCTGTCAATGAATGTTGTTAGAGTACCCACCTTTAACATTTTATATTCACTCTACCCAAAATGAGTCCGTGTAATTAAGTTTGGCGTTGATATTCACATCGGTAGACATTTGCTTCCAAAACTGCATGGTGGCTTGTCGTGGAAAACATTGTTTTAGACTTCAGCTCAAGTTTGAACTATTGAAATCGATAGGCTGATGAAAACGTACTGTGGCCTCTCCAAATTGGCTAACTGGAACCGGCCCTTGTCGAAGGGCGGGCACGACTCGCCCATTGTCTGTGCGTGTGATCTGAGGTGTCAACGCTGAGCCACTCTCACATGCAGCCAACTTCCTCCCATGGATAGCAAGTGAGCACATCGACGAGCGGTTTCCACATCGATGGCCTGGCTATCACCGTGTGCTTCCGTGGTGTCAGCAGTAGCCGCAACTTGGCGAATCCTGATTCTTAATTTTACACATTCGGGACGATGTGTAAATTCCGGATGTGTAAAATCTTGGTTTTGCAGTATCTGTGTAAAAAGAAAACAAGCCGATGGTGCCTGCTAGCCGGTGTACACGCAATGCTCAGTCAGGCGGCTCAACCATGTACGTCCCACGAGGCTCGGAGCGCGGAACCTGATTTGCGACCAGGTGCCCATCTTTCCGACCGCTGGGCTAAGACGGCTGATCACCTGGATACGTTGACAATTGTGTACGTAGTCAGTGACATGTGAGGGTTTGCTCTTTTCCCACCTCGCCATGGGGCCTGCAGTCCAGCTATTGGCACGGATATTGAATGGGGATCTGGCGGACGAAAGGGATTTTAACTCAACGTTTTCATGCAAGGCTAGAGGCGTAGCGTTAAGTCTCGCGGTGTATGTTAGTCAGGGGGACGCGTCCCTCCCGTCTCACGCCCTGGCGATGCCCATGGCCATCAGTTCACCCTCCTGCCAGGGGGCGTGTCCCTCCCGTCTCACTCCCTGGCGATGCCCATGGCCATCAGTTCACCCTCCTGCCAGGGGAACGCGTCCCTCCCGTCTCACGCCCTGGCGCGCCCGGCCTTTCCGCAGGGGGACGCGTCCCTCCCGTCTCACGCCCTGGCGACGCCCATGGCCATCAGTTCACCCTCCTGCCAGGGGGACGCGTCCCTCCCGTCTCACGCCCTGGCGACACCCATGGCCACCAGTTCACCCTCCTGTCAGGGGGACGCGTCCCTCCCGTCTCACGCCCTGGCGTCGCCTATGGCCATGAGTTCACCCTCCTGCCAGGGGGACGCGTCCTCCCGTCTCACGCCCTGGCGACGCCCATGGCCATCAGTTCACCCTCCTGCCAGGGGACGCGTCCCTTCCGTCTCACGCCCTGGCGTCGCCTATGGCCACCAGTTCACCCTCTGCCGCGTCCTGTTGACCTATGGCCACCAGTTCACCCTGCTCCTGATGTACATCTCATAATTAACATTTCAAGTGTAGGGTAATTGGATGATAAACAGGCTAGTGTCTTGCTAGATCAGCAGTAGACATGCCACGAATACACAGCTTCACGTCCAAGTCAGTGTACCTTGGAAAATGTGCGCGCGACAGTCGGACGGTCTCCGGCTCGAGGTCCGTCACTGGCCACGTTTGCGGCCGACACTGGCGGCAGGAGGTGGCCAAGTTGTAGAAATGAAGCCGTGCATGCCGTCGAAAAATGATCAGCGATGGCGAGGGAGTCCCTGGCAATGTGGATGCATAATAACAGGAACGACGACAAGCAGAGGCGTAGTCAATGGCTGGGACTCCAGGGGCTCCGCTCATCCCTTGCACTAAACATACATCGGTTCAAACGATGCATGTTTAGATTTTTACGCGCAAAACCATACATTTTCTTCGAGCCGCGGAAACCTCTGCTTCGTGACATTTTTTCGGGGGTCGGCTCCCCTAGGGAAAATTCTGGCTGCGCCACTGCCAATAAGCCCCACACAATATCTCGATATTTTTCCCTTTCATGCCACGATCACTCTTTGCGAACTTGGAACAAAATCCGCTGCCATATACAGGCAAAGCGAAGCCGTGGATCTGTAATCGGGGGCGAAACGGCTTCACGTTGATCTTTCGTAGACACTACGGAACACTACGGAGTGACACTACGGAACCTCCAAAAGCAAGCGTCAATTTCCGCCTAAGAAGAGGCCACACGTTAGCTCTGCACAGCATTCGCTTATGCGACGAAAATGTCCTGATGTTTCGTGAATGACACCTCTAAGCATACGATGGCCTCTGGTCAGTAACACCTCTGAGCAGATGTTGGCCTCTGGTGAGTGACACCTCTAAGCATGTGTTGGCCTCTGGTGAGTGACACCTCTGAGCATATGTTGGCCTCTGGTGAGCGACACCTCTGAGCATATGCTGGCCTCTGGTGAGTGACACCTCTGAGCATATGTTGGCCTCTGGTGAGTAACACCTCTGAGCATATGTCGGCCTCTGGTGAGTGACACCTCTGAGCATATGTCGGCCTCTGGTGAGTGACACCTCTGAGCATATGTTGGCCTGTGGTGAGTGACACCTCTGAGCATATGTTGGCCTCTGGTGAGTAACACCTCTGAGCATATGCTGGCCTCTGGTGAGTAACACCTCTGAGCATATGTTGGCCTCTGGTGAGTGACACCTCTGAGCATATGTTGGCCTCTGGTGAGTAACACCTCTAGGCATATGCCGGCCTCCGGTGATATTCATGCAGTGACAGCCGGCACCTCCGCGTGTCCACGTTCTGCTGCGGTCGATGACGTCACTCGTCACCAGGACGGTGACAGATCATAACACGGATTGCAGATGCGTACGCAGATCCGTTTTGTACGGTGAGCGGAGCAGATTGGATATGGTTTGGTGAATTTAAATGGATACGGATTGGATAACGGTTTGACCGTTTGGCTCTCCAACTTTTCTGATGGAAAGAAAATTGAGAAAGATAATCACATCTCTTTCTGTTTTCATACCGCAAACATATATCATAAAATGCTTAAATCAGTTATTCTTAAGCTTTTTAAGTGTCAAAAATAGATAACTAATCAACAACTATAGTGTCATGCTTCTTTTCACAGGTAAGCCCAATGTCACTGATATGCAAAAGCAGCTTGGGCTGGATTTATTCGATTGTTCTATCAATTTCCAGTCATCATCGGGCCTGAATGCTATCCAGATCAGCCGCCGTGACACCGAGTGACGTCATCATGGCGTTGCGAAAAAAGCACGCCCGCTCCGCCGCGTCGGCGAACGTGGCGCAACGGAGCAACTCGACGAGCCGCTTGGCCACGGTGACGGCGTTGCCATGGTGACGGCGTCGCCACGTCTCCCACGGCACCCACTCTCGGCCGACTCTAACGACCCCATGTCGCCACCGCGCCGCCGCCGCCGCCGCTGCCGCCGCCACTGCACGCGCGCGCACGTGCACGAACGCGCCAGAGCAGGACGGCGCGGAAGCGGCCGGCAGCCAGGGCGCGCGCCTCTCTCCCCGGACGTCATCGCAGTTCGGTCAGCGCCGCACCACCGGGCGCGGATCCCGGGTCGGTGCGGTTACCCCCCCCCCCCCCCTCCTCCTCCCCGGCCCGTCACCCGTGCGGTGCGTGACGGTCGGGCCAGTCTCCGGTCACCCGGGTGGTGACGTCATGCCGCGGTGATGTCACACTTCGTAAAGCTCCGCCGCGCCAGGCTGCCGGGGAGGTTGGCGGTTTCGGGTGCACTGGGCGTCACCCAGGATCGCTACCATGCGGTACCGACGCCTGCGGCTACCTTCTCTTCTGTTGCCTCCCGTTGCTCTTTTTCTGCCCTACTCTTGCTGTATGATTCCATCCGCCTCGGTTCTAAATTTATTTCGTTACGCCAGTCGCCAGTTGCGTCTTTTTCTTTCCCTCCGCTTTCATCCCTTGAGTCCTCTTCTTCTTGTTGTTTGATTGTTTTTCTCGTGTTGTGTCGTCATCCTCATTACGTCTCTGCCTTCGCTGTTTTCTTTTCTTTTGCCGTTTCTTAACATTTCCTTCCCTTTGCCGCCCATCCCATTCTCATCCGTTTCTAGTTGCTGTCTCGTTCTCTCGCACCTTCTACTTTCAGACTGCGTCTTTCCCTTATCACATGCCAGTCCCTTTCTATTCCGGACCTTCCTTTTCACTCCGCTTTCCATCTTGTTCCTTCAGCGATGTAGAGTACCTTTGATGTACGATATTTTCCAGGTTTTAATCTAAATGATACGACTGTTCCAAGCGCATTTTCTCTCCCCGGTCAGTTCCCAGTCAGTGGATTATATTCCGATCCATTCAAACAATTGCGGTTCTAGGGAGGGGACAGAGGCCATGCCTACAAAAGGTCGCCGTTTTCGACCTTTTGCGCTGAAGTGGCATGCTCTGGTAATCCAAAAAAAAATCAAACAAAAGTGCTGTCTTAAACGGATCCACCGAATGTTATCTGTTCAAATCAGAGGTTTCCCGAACTAGAAGAAAACAGATGCACTAGTGTCTCACCAAAACCGGTCGAAAACCCGCCTTCTGGATCCTCCAGAGCGTTCAATCTGCTGGACTTACTTTTATAATCAAAAGTGTAGCTTCCAAGTAAGGACATGTATTTTTTATGGTCGACAGCTGTCGCTTCTGCCCAGCGGGGTGTCCTCCGATTGACGTGTGTCTCATTTGCGGCTGAGCGGCGCTCGAGTAGCTGCGCATGAGCTTTCCAAACGCTTGACCTGGCAACAAGAATTCAGCTATGCTGCCGACTACCACGGTTGATAAGCTCCGCCGATAAACTGACCACAAATTGACGAACGTCAAAACATCGCACGTTTCAAGCGTAGAACAATAACGCATTGATAGGCAGCGAACACACATGCCGCGGGTTTGGAATGGTCTCGATGCCGAACACGAAGTGGACTCAACATGGACCGGCCGGCTCTTGCACCGTGGCGTTTTTCGGCGCGACTTTTTACGATGCCATTGTCTAAGCCGGTCTGGTGAGTTTTGTCGGCAAGTCATGACAAATTGTAGAACTTGAGCTCCTGCATCGTTAGTCATATCGTCGAAGACGTAAAAAGAAGGTATCATTTCATTGGAATTGCGGATGGTTTTAGCTTTTTTTTTACCAGGATGAAGCTTGAGTAAATGCTGGGCCAGATGGCAGAGCCATCACTTAACGAATTATTTTGCCAGTCGTTTGCCTCTAAATGACTGTGCAAAGTCCTCTCTATGACGCCTTCAGTTACTCCAGGTCATGTAAAAACTAACATTTTGTTGGCCACAAAATGAGCCGAATGTTGCCCGGGTCCTACAATATTTTGCTGTCGCATACATCTCATGTTGCGCACCAGCAAGAACCTCACTGAGGTGAGAATAAGCTCTGAATTCAGCCTCTGGCCATTCGACGTATGTACCACATCACGTATTATAATTGATAAAGCCGTTCGAGGCGCAATCAGCTGGTGCCACCGATCTTACTCAACTTGGCGAAGATTATCCAAGGCACAGCCTGCTCGGAGGGCACCTAGAGCACGGCACATCATCTGCGCGGCACATCGGCAACGAGAACACCCCAAACGTGGCACATCGGCAACAGTAGAACACCCCAAACGTAGGCACTCATCTCGTGCACGGCACATCATCTGGTGCACGGCACATCATCTGCGAGCACGGCACATCATCTGCGTAGACGCATCGGCAGCAGTAGAACACCCCAACATACGTTTATGGAATGAACCAATCCACATCCTGAAAGGGGGTGATTTTTAGGGGCCTGACGGATCATAAATGTATTTTGCGTCGCCTTTGAAGCGAGTTCGCTTTGCAGGTAAAGCTAAGGCAAGTGTACATTTACGTAGGAATATTTTTCTGTATAATATGTGTCATGTTTTAGGCGCTGAAGGCGGGGTTGGGGGACGTCTCCCGGGTGTCTAAATGGTTTTAGTTTTGCTTGACTCCTTCGCAAGATAATTTGTAGCTTCGGCGGGGGGGTTGAGAATGCGAGAAAGTTGACTTCGTCAGGGTGCCAGCATTAGCCTACTCTTGCCGAAGAGCACCGAGTGGTCATCACCGTGCGGACAAAGGACGTAACTGTCCACACCGCCTATCATGCCGGCCCCCGCGTGTTAGTTCTCCGTAGAGAGTTAGTTTCAGCATGCCGTGGAGGTTTGTCAGTGGGTTAGTACGGTGTTTGGAAATTCGGCTCATCGACGTCCGCTGTACCTCTGGGTGCCCGTTTTGCGTTACGAGTTGCAAGGTAACTCGTATTCGGCTCATCTACGTCGGATGATTTCTGTGGGTAGTAGTTTTACGTTACGTGAAGTTTTTTTTCTTCAAAAGCAAGTCTGATCATCTACGTCCGGCGGCACCGCTAGGTAACCACATATCTCTAATTGGGAAGCAAATCAGCTCATGTATGTTCGATGTCATTCGGGATGGCTATTTGTGTGATTCCTACGGGTATTTCGCGGGCATGTATTGCGTGTTGAAGTGAATGTTGCTGGTGTGGTGTGTACAGCGCTCCTGTTAGTTTTGTGGTGAACAGATATTCAAACAGCAATTGAAAGTGTTCTGGCTGCTTGCCACCCAGAAGCGATGGAAGCGACAGGGTGATGCCCTCTTTTTGGCAAAGGGCCTTAGGTGGTTGTCTCTGAGCGTTAAAGCTACTATAGTCTAGACGGATGTGCCCTATGCCTGGTGCGGTGTTGCAGTTGTCGCAGTGAGGTGTTGTATATAGGTTATCCTCTAGTTGAGGCTGTGTTAGTTCAGTGCAGCCAGCTCTAAGTCTAGTGAGGATGATTTCCTTTTGATGGTGGCATGAACCTGATGTGTTTCATGTGCACACCGGTGGTATGATGTGCACTGGAAACATATTTGACCGTCCTTAACAGAGTAAACTATCGCTTTTGGTGTGTAATGGGTGGTGAGCGCAGACATCCACCCTTACCACCTGTAGAGCTACTGCTCGCCTATTCGAAGTTTTTCGGCATTGTTACCCCGCCCGGTTACCACCCTTGCTCAGATTTCATGATCCGATTACCATGGAAAACTGGCGACTCCTCCAAATACCATGTTGAAAACCGGCGTGCATTACCACCCCAGTGCACCCCAATAAAGCTTCGAAAAAGAGCGTTGGGCACCTTGGTAGTGAAGTCACACATTGGAACTTTTGCCAGGTTTTTGCGTCGGAATACGTTTTGAATTCCTCTATATGTTGGAGAATCTTCATCGAAGGTCGCAACCAGCTTAACAACAGCAGCAATGGACAAGCTGGAGGAGACAGGCGGCAGCACTCGCTTTTTTATTAAGTCAAATGAACATTAAGGGAAAATGAGGTTGACCTCGACCGCATGCTCGGGCTGAGTGCACGGGCACCTTGGGCCGCTGGCCAGGCCTCTACAAAGCTTCTGAAGGAAGCTTCGGTCCATCGCTGCCCGCGGGCGGTCCAGCGCTGACTGGGGACGGTCTACGGCTGACGGGGGACCGTCTACGGCTGACGGGGGACCGTCTACGGCTGACGGGGGACCGTCTACGGCTGACGGGGGACCGTCTACGGCTGACGGGGGACGGTCTACGGCTGACGGGGGACCGTCTACGGCTGACGGGGGACCGTCTACGGCTGACGGGGACGGTTTACGGCTGACGGGGGGACGGTCTACGGCTGACGGGGACGGTTTACGGCTGACGGGGGATCGTCTACGGCTGACGGGGGACGGTCTACGGCTGACGGGGGACGGTCTACCGCTGACGGGGGACCGTTTACGGCTGACGGGGGACGGCTTACGGCTGACGGGGGACGGTCTACGGCTGACGGGGGACGGTTTACGGCTGACGGGGGACGGTCTATGGCGGACGGGGGCGGTCTACGGCTGACGGGGGACCGTCTACGGCTGACGGGGGACCATCTACGGCTGACGGGCAGCTGACAGGCGAATCCGCCTTTTCTGGGTCGAACGGGTGGGCTGGGGGAGGCTATGAAAAGACGCCCTCGAACTTCGGATCTGCGCATGCCGGGATTAAATGCAGAACACCGATTGAAAACTGTAGTCACGGAGAGCCAGAAACAAGCCTTAGATTTGCATTTTGACTGACAATGAGGTCACTAGAGGTCGTGTTATGTCGGTGTAAGCTTACTGACTTAGTCCCTGGAAATGATAAGAGACACGACATGTTCCCTTTCAATACTTCCGTCATGTAATCTCAAATCATTCGATTGTCATCCAATATGATGTCACACAACTTAGGGGGAGCTGAAACTGAATTAAGATATCAATGGGTGAGAAACAGTGGCATTCTGTATAAGATGGCATTGTGTAGAGTATACACAAGTGATCTGATCTGATGTCATTGACCTTGAACGCATAATTGAGCCCAAAATGTGTATTGCTTAGTATTCATCATATTCGGCGTGATAAAGTACACATAAATTAAATTGTCTCCATTGAATACGGTAAACAGTCGAGGAAGCCGACCTGACCTCAGGTCAGTAACGTGGACCTAAATTAGCATTTCAGGATGGAATTTCGTTCGCCTTAATGAAAATATAGCATTACCCAAGTTGTGTGCTGGTAGTACATTCATGGCATTATATATGCACTCTCTCAAGTGAAGGAGATAAACCCTTCTGTCAGATCCTCACATCCCGTCTCGAGGGGAGTTCGATAGAGACCCCTCCCCCGTCTAATCTCCAAACTAAGCGACGCACTAAAACGAAATAGGTGTCATCGGAAAGTGTTCGACGAGTATGGCCAGACAGCACTCCCCAAATTCTCCTCCAAAAAGTGACGTCACTAGGGGCCCTCGAGTTTCACAACTTACATTATGTTTGTGGCTCTGTGGGGTTCAATTTGAGGGAGATTTGAGAAAAAAAAAGAAGATTTGGAACCAGAAAAGGAAAGTGAAATCGACCAGGTCTATAAAATGTTGTCTAACGAAGTCAATTTTTTTTTAATTTTGAGTTTTCACGTTTTCTTTAATGTTCCTTTTCTAATGTGTAGAGCGGACCGAAAAACGTTGTTCTAAATCAACTTGCACTAATAAAAATGCCTACCTTAGCCGGAATCTTTCGATTTGAACTCTAATATGCAAATATGCAAAATGAATAAGTTATCAAAAACGGAAAAATGAAAAATCCCTTCGTAAGTTTTGTTGCATCCCTAAAGATAAGCAAACGCTGAAAGTTTGATTAAAATATTTTTGTCCGTTAAAGCGTGACGACTGGTTAAACGTTTTTGGAGGTGACCTCACTTGATTTTAACTAACTCGTTGACCTTAGATGACCGGACTTCAAAATTTCGATACAGCATGTCACATGTATGTGGGAAAAGGTATGCCAAATTTTGGCGTGCTACCCCTCGCTGTTCTTCCACTATCCGCGGATAACCTCATGAGAGGGTCATCGACGACCCCCCCCCCCCACTCCTCGGACGACGCGCGTTAAGGGGTGATGTGATTGAAATGCATAAAATTATTAAAGTGCTAGATCATGTCAATCTGAGTGATGTCTTTCTATTTAGACTTTCACATTGTGGTCATAAATTAAAGTTATATAAACCGATGGGTAGGACAGTTAAGCGACAAGTCTTCAGTCCAAGGATTGTTGATCAGTAGAATAGCCTGCCTGTTGATGTTGTGGGGTGGATGTACCCAACTGAGTGTACTTAAAAATATGATGGACAATTTTTGGGGCTGCAATTTTTTAAGTTTTAAGTAGTGATAGATGGAGTGATATGCTAAGTATGTGCGCACTATACAGGGCCCTTTAAGCAGACATGGACAGAGGTTGAAAATTGTTGGTCGGGCACTCAAGTCGCATGTGTTACGCAGGATCGAGACTACCCCTCCCGGGCTGGCTCCGATGAAGCAGCATGTCGCCACTTCGTCAGCCTGCCGCCACATCGTCAGCCTGTTGTCAACCTGTCGCCACGTCGTCAGCCTATCGCCACGTGTCAGTCTGTCGCCACGTGTCAGCCTGTCGCCACGTCAGCCTGTCACCACATCGTCAGCCTGTTGCCAACCTGTCGCCACGTGTCAGTCTGTCGCCACGTCAGCCTGTCGCCACGTCGTCAGCCTGTCGCCACGTGTCAGCCTGTCGCCACTTCGTCAGCCTGTCGCCAAGTCGTCAGCCTGTCGCCACGTGTCAGCCTGTCGCCACGTCGTCAGCCTGCCGCCACATCGTCAGCCTGTTGCCAACCTGTCGCCACGTGTCAGCCTGTCGCCACGTCGGCCTGTCACCACGTCACCAAAATCCACCGCTGATCAGCCTCACCGAGTGGCGTGACATCTGCGGCGCAGCGCTCTGTGCCGCCGACCGCGCAGAGGCGCGCGGCAAAAAGTCCCGGCCCGACCGAGTTCCCGGGTCGGACCGATCGTGCTGGCGGTCGCACTGCAACGCCAGCCGGCACAGAGAACGAAAGTACAAAATACACCGCCAGCCGTGACAGCAGCATGAAAGCGCGCGCACGCTCCGCCGACTTCGCACACATGCATTAGTCATCAGGTAATCACCCCGACACCTCCCGGCACGAGATGGCTACGGCCGAGCTGGGGTAGTCATCAGGTAATCACCCCGACACCTCCCGGCACGAGATGGCTACGGCCGAGCTGGGGTAGCATCGGTAATCGTCCCCCACACCTCCAGGACCCAGCTTCGGCCAGCTGGTTGTCATCAGGTAATCGTCACCCCGACACCTCCCGGCACGAGATGGCTACGGCCGAGCTGGGGTAGTCATCGGGTAATCGTCACCCCCGACACCTCCAGGACAACAGCTGGTGATGGCCGAGCTGGGGGTAGTCATCAGGTAATCACCCCGACACCTCCCGGCACGAGATGGCTACGGCCGAGCTGGGGTAGTCATCAGGTAATCACCCCGACACCTCCCGGCACGAGATGGCTACGGCCGAGCTGGGGTAGTCATCAGGTAATCGTCACCCCGACACCTCCAGGACAACAGCTGGTGATGGCCGAGCTAGGGTATTCATCAGGTAATCGTCACCCCGACACCTCCAGGACAACAGCTGGTGATGGCCGAGCTAGGGTATTCATCAGGTAATCGTCACCCCGACACCTCCCCGGCGCCAGCTGGCTACGGCCGAGCTGGGGTAGTCATCAGGTAATCGTCACCCCGACATCTCCAGGACAGCAGCTGGTAACGGCCGAGCTGGGGTAGTTATCAAATAATCGTCACCCCGACACCTCCCGGCACCAGCTGGTAACAGCCGAGCTGGGGTAGTCATCAGGTAATCGTCACCCCGACACCTCCCGGCACGAGATGGCTACGGCCGAGCTGGGGTAGTCATCAGGTAATCGTCACCCCGACACCTCCCAACACCAGCTGGCTACGGCCGAGCTGGGGTAGTCATCAGGTAATCGTCACCCCGACACCTCCAGGACAACAGCTGGTAACGGCCGAGCTGGGGGTAGTCATCAGGTAATCACCCCGACACCTCCCGGCACGAGATGGCTACGGCCGAGCTGGGGTAGTCATTAGGTAATCACCCCGACACCTCCCGGCACGAGCTGGCTACGGCCGAGCTGGGGTAGTCATCAGGTAATCGTCACCCCGACACCTCCCAACACCAGCTGGTAACGGTCGAGCTGGGGTAGTTATCAAATAATCGTCACCCCGACACCTCCAGGACAACAGCTGGTGATGGTCGAGCTGGGGGTAGCGCTCGATGGCGGGATGCCCGACTCGTGCCACTATTATTAGGTGGGGAACGCAGATTGTCGTGATGACAACGTCTGATGGTCCAGCACGATGCGCACGCTGGGAGTATGTTTGAACTGGTGGTGGGGGGGGGGATTTTGGCGAAATTGAGCATAGGAAACCAAGGCCACTAAGTCTGTGCCTTTTAGTCTCTAGTCTTCTAGTCTAGTAGAGTATTGTAGGCATCCGAGCTTTTGTTATTAGGCCAAATCAAAGCAAGCTATAGTTGCTGGAATTGATTTCGACCACATGTATTACAAGGTTACCACCTGATATAATTTTTTTTTCACTCGGAATTTCTTAAGCAACATGGAATAGGCATTCTGGTTTTAAAATAACAAAGGTCAATAGCATGTGGTCAGGTCAAGTAGCGTATACCTTCTATAAAATGTCATTGCGTGCAGAATTGTGCTGTTCCTTGTGGAATGGAATATGGAATTACATTCTAAGCAGTGGCCATTTTTTCAAGTATATATATATATATATATATATATATATATATATATATATATATATATATATATATATATATATTATATATATATATATATATATATATATATATATATATATATATATACTCTCCCAGCGTGACCTACAGTCAGACCATGAGTTGTCCGTGGGAACAAATAGTATATAGGTGGAAAGTAAAGTGCAGGAAATGCTCACTAATAAAGGAGGATTAGACCGCGTCTTCACTGCTAGAAAGCAGCTTGGAGTATTTCTAGCATTTCAACTGGCTGATAGAATCTGGAGACTGCGTCCTAATGCGCAAAATTTTGAACGAAACTTAAGGCTGACAAACACTTTCAAAAATCTTGCAGCACACAGAGTCCATACGTTGCAATGAATAACGGGAAGCGTCTTTAGCCTGCAAACCCAACAGTGCCACCTAGAGGCGACAAAGAACACATGGCTTGAGCGTGCCATACGTGCATGGACATGGAGGAACAAACTACGTCAGTCGGCTATGAATGATGGGATTGTGAAATGCCTTGCCTACTGTTTTTCCTTGCTGTCCCCCTACATATGACAAATGTACATTTGTTATCTCTCACGTTATGTCAACCATGCCGATAAAGTGAATTGAAGTGGTTTATTAGGAGAAAAGTGTTGTTGATCTCTTGTCATTGCACGACCGGTGACGTTGCATGAGCAGTTCATCGCTCGGCTTCCCCCGGGAACGCGGTTTCCTCTAATTGACCAGATCGACAATTATCGCGGGTTTTTGCAGGAAAATTGATCTCCGAGAACTGCCAGTCCGAGAGAACTGCCTTTCACAGCCAGCCCTCGGCGCTTCCTCCGTCGGTATTCGGGGCCATTGTCGCAGGCGACCGGCCTTCAGACGTCCTTGGCACCGCCCGGGGCGCCTGCCCGGGCACCTCCGGCAAGGAGATGGCCGGCAAATAATGACAACGGCCACCAACTTGAGGGAGGCTCTGAGTTTCTGCTGAACTGGGTGCCGTTCTCAGAGTCTGCAGGCATCAAGTGTTCCGAGAAAGTTCGGCTGCAGAAGATCGAGTGCTGCGCGCGACTTTCCGGCGAGCTCGTGAAAAGTTTGTGCAGGGAGTGCAGAGGACAGGCAAGCTGTGGCATGCGGTGCGCAGACGATTGGTGAGATTCTGGGATGGGTGGCATGTGGGATTAGGGTCGTCTGGTTAGGGTCGGATCCAGAAATTAGCTGGGGGCACTCGTCGGGATGGGCTCCCCTGCGAAAATACCTGGAGGCTTCGACTGAAAATCCGTTTGAGCGGGAAATGGGAAGGTAGTGCACTCTCGCGCCTTCTCGGAGGGACGTAACCTTTCATGCACCCCTCACGTATCCGCCTCTGCGTCGGGTGGATGCTGACTGTGACACACTGGGCATGATTTTCTCCCTGACGATTTGCTTTCCATGCATGTAATATCTGCGGTTGCGAATGTGAGAGGGCAGGAGAGGTAGTAGTTCCTAGCTTCGTGGGGAAGGCTTGCTCTCACCCTAGCCTGACAAAATTATTTCTTGTCTCGGCAAGGCACGTGTTGCGATGCTCCATAGGTGGAAAATTTGTGCCGATATAGAATGCATAAGATGGCAATATAGGGTAAATTATTGTACAGAATGGCATGAGCGGATTCTGAAGTGACCACTGATAATCCTATTGATTTGCGGTTGTTTCAGGTTCATGCTTGAACAGATGGGCTGGGAAGGCGACCGGTGTCATCATCCCAGTACACACAGAAAGGTCATTTTGGGCGAACAGATTTTGAGCCGGCTTTCCTGACATTGGGTCGCAACCTGTCGAAGAAAGCGTAGGCACAGCTAGTGCTTCAAACATGCTTTCTTTGATCTCCGAGCTCAAAGAAAACGGGGGCTTTGGGCTTCGATAGGCATTCGCTACCCATTCCGAAGACAAAGCTCGCAAAAATAGCAATGATGGACGAAAATATACAATGCAACGTTGTGGCCGCATTTGGATATGTGTAAGGCATACCCAGCTACGCCCCTCACGCGGGCGATACTTATGCAACACACCTGAACTGAAATATCCCGGAAATGCACGCGGGTGCGTCACGGGCAACTTAACACGGGGTGTATGCAGAGCCACGACCTGGTCATGCCCTGTCTCCCACATCACTTGACGTGTCAGTTCCACAACAAACCACAGCGGGAGAGACCGTTACTTGAGGTAAGTCACACCGCACCGCATCACCTTACGCTCCCAGCTGGCGACAGCCGCACCTTCACATACCCGCCCCCGCCCCACCCCAGCCGGTCGGGACCCGCTGACCTTTTGACCTGCCGCCACCGTCGGCGCCTTTGACGTCAGCGGACGGCTCCCGGTGCCGCCGGCGGTGTTAGTCACGAGCTTGTCCAGCCAGCAGCCGCGCGACAGGCTACGCGTCGGGCGTGTGTGGCGGCCAGGCGGACCCCCCGGGCCATCACTTGGACGTGTGTGGCGGTCAGGCGGACCCCCGGGCCATCACTTGGACGTGTGTGGCGGTCAGGCGGACCCCCGAGCCATCACTTGGACGTGTGTGGCGGTCAGGCGGACCCCCGGGCCATCACTTGGACGTGTGGGCGGTCAGACGGCGGTCGGCGGACCCGGACGTGGCGGTCAGGCGGACCCCGGGCCATCACTTGGACGTGTGTGGCGGTCAGGCGGACCCCCGGGCCATCACTTGGACGTGTGTGGCGGTCAGGCGGACCCCCGGGCCATCACTTGGACGTGTGTGGCGGTCAGGCGGACCCCCGGGCCATCACTTGGACTGTGTGGCGGTCAGGCGGACCCCGGGCCATCACTTGGACGTGTGTGGCGGTCAGGCGGACCCCCGGGCCATCACTTGGACGTGTGTGGCGGTCAGGCGGACCCCCGGGCCATCACTTGGACGTGTGTGGCGGTCAGGCGGACCCCCGGGCCAGCACTCGGGCGTGTGCGGCGGTCAGGCGGACCCCCGGGCCATCACTTGGACGTGTGTGGCGGTCAGGCGGACCCCCGGGCCATCACTTGGACGTGTGTGGCGGTCAGGCGGACCCCGGGCCATCACTTGGACGTGTGTGGCGGTCAGGCGGACCCCCGGGCCATCACTTGGACGTGTGTGGCGGTCAGGCGGACCCCCGGGCCATCACTTGGGCGTGTGTGGCGGTCAGGCGGACCCCCGGGCCATCACTTGGGCGTGTGTGGCGGTCAGGCGGACCCCCGGGCCATCACTTGGACGTGTGTGGCGGTCAGGCGGACCCCCGGGCCATCACTTGGACGTGTGTGGCGGTCAGGCGGATCCCCGGGACATCACTTGGACGTGTGTGGCGGTCAGGCGGACCCCCGGGCCATCACTTGGACGTGTGTGGCGGTCAGGCGGACCCCCTGGCCATCACTTGGACGTGTGTGGCGGTCAGGCGGACCCCCGGGCCAGCACTCGGGCGTGTGCGGCGGTCAGGCGGACCCCCGGGCCATCACTTGGACCTGTGTGGCGGTCAGGCGGACCCCCGGGCCATCACTTGGACCTGTGTGGCGGTCAGGCGGACCCCCGGGCCATCACTTGGACGTGTGTGGCGGTCAGGCGGACCCCCGGGCCATCACTTGGACGTGTGTGGCGGTCAGGCGGACCCCCGGGACATCACTTGGACGTGTGTGGCGGTCAGGCGAACCCCCGGGCCATCACTTGGACGTGTGTGGCGGTCAGGCAGACCCCCGGGCCATCACTTGGGCGTGTGTGGCGGTCAGGCGGACCCCCGGGCCATCACTTGGGCGTGTGTGGCGGTCAGGCGGACCCCCGGGCCATCACTTGGACGTGTGTGGCGGTCAGGCGGACCCTCAGGCGGACCCCCGGGCCATCACTTGGGCAGGGGAGCATTCACCGTGAGTGAGCCCAACGCAGAAGCGAAAGTAAAACAAAACACGGGAAGACAGGGTGAATACTAGGGTGCGTTCACGTTTGTTATCAATTCGGGTAGCCTGGGAATAGTTTCAGCTAACCTAGATCGACAAGATTAATATATTTGTGTTTAATGCCCAACATGATGCAGGCATAAGGCCGCAAGAAGACTTCCACGGTTGGGAGGTGGGAAGAGAGTCATTTCGAGATCAATTATTTTCCTGCAGCGTGGAAAATGATAGGGTCGATGTCAAGGTGGCTAAAAGTTCGAGGTCGTGGCTGCCCTTGCTGTCCGATGTATGCCCCTTCAAGTTCCTACACCTATGCGTATGACGCAAGCTCCAAACCCTAAGACATGCCCAAGAGTTGGTAGGTTGACATATTAATATACTGATTGATGGTAGAGCAGCTTTTTCCCTTACATGTTGTAAATGTCCGGTGCAAAACATTGCCGTGCTCGCTACTTAAAAACTGATGCATTCCACTCTCTCAATCATGTGTGAATGTTGCACACGCTGCTAATGTTGAAGTTTTTATCAGTGTTTTTGAGCTCCGGGAGTTTTGCTCTCCCCAAATGTTGACTAAGTAGAAGGTACTCTGCTGTTCCCTCAAGAATACATGAACAAAATAGCTCAGAATTTAACACTGCCTCACATACGTGTAAACAACAATCCTACATTGGTTAGTTAGGAACGGTTATCACGAGACAGAAAGCAGCTTGGAATAACAGCTCAATGATGGGGGAAAACGTAAAAGGCAGGAATCAAAGCCACTTTTTGCATTCAGATTCCTTGAAATGTAATTCAGGCGTTCAAGTAGTTTTGCTCTTTCCAGGCTTCGAGAGCTTCGGCTGCACTGTGACCGGCCGTGGGTCTAAGGAATGCTAGGTTATTGTCATGTGTGTACAGCTCGGATGTCTTTGTCGATGACTGCGCTGATCTTGACCGGCGCGCCTTCAGCACACACATCCTGCAGTGAGTCATGTGAGTGGCCGGAAACGCCGAGATGGAGTTCCCGGAGATGCTGGCGGCCACCAATCACTTGTAGTCAGTCAATGGTCCGACGGTGGAGGTACGGACGGTGGGGTCAACGGCACCGTGTCCACCGCCAGCTGCAGCCCACGGCACCGTGTCCGCCGCCAGCTGCGAGAGTCCGCCGGCAGCTGCAGCCCACGGCACCGTGTCTGCCGGCAGCTGCAGCCCCGGCACCGTGCCCGCCGGCAGCTGCAGCCCACGGCACCGTGTCCACCGCCAGCTGCAGCCCACGGCACCGTGTCCACCGCCAGCTGCAGCCCCGGCACCGTGTCCGCCGCCAGCTGCAGCCACGGCACCGTGTCCACCGCCAGCTGCAGCCCCGGCACCGTGTCCGCCGCCAGCTGCAGCCACGGCACCGTGTCCACCGCCAGCTGCAGCCCCGGCACCGTGTCCACCGCCAGCTGCAGCCCCGGCACCGTGTCCGCCGCCAGCTGCAGCCCCGGCACCGTGTCCGCGCCAGCTGCAGCCACGGCACCGTGTCCACCGCCAGCTGCAGCCCCGGCACCGTGTCCACCGCCAGCTGCAGCCCCGGCACCGTGTCCACCGCCAGCTGCAGCCCCGGCACCGTGTCCGCCAGCTGCAGCCCCGGCACCGTGTCCGCCGCCAGCTGCAGCCCCGGCACCGTGTCCACCGCCAGCTGCAGCCCACGGTACCGTGTCCACCGCCAGCTGCAGCCCACGGTACCGTGTCCACCGCCAGCTGCGAGTGTCCGCCGTGTTGAGCAAGTAGTAAGAGGGTGGACGTCTGCGCCCACCACCCTTTAAACACCATGGAAGTGAGTTTACACCGTTAAAGGTGGTGAAACATGCTTTCAGTGAGGTCGGGGCTGGCTGCCAAGTTTGGGGAGTGTGGAGCCCCCGCCCCCGCAACACACTGAATGGTATGTTGCGCCCCTGTTAGCTGTTGGCACGTTGTCCTCGACAGACGTTCCCCGGGCAGCGTTTGCCTCACGTGGTTACGCAGCGGTCGTTCAGACAACGTGAGCGAGTGCTACCAGCGAACGCAATGATGCAAATGCAGATGAAACCCACTTGGTCTTGCTGGCTCGGATTTTGATGACATCTTGAGCTCGGGCACGTTTCAGGTGATGTTGGTATCAGATGAACTGACGTGAAGACTGCGTTAAGTAGATTTAACTGGCAACTGTACTTGAGATGGATTAAGCATTTCATCATACGGTGGCTTTTCCTTGATGGTTAGAAAATGCAGTCGAAAGTTACTTTGCTCTTGGTGTATATTGGTGTATATTCACATTTGCTTACATCACATCAGAAGATTAAGTGGCTTACATCTAGCATACGAACATAACTGAGGACGGGGTCGGTTAGCACGTGCGCCGGAGAGCCTCTCACATGACGTGCACAGGAAGGGTTTAACAAAATATAATCCGAGTTCTTGCTGTGGTGGCTTTATAAGCCAGAGTTCTATTGTTAAGCAGAGCTTGTTGCGTGAACCCTGGCCCCACCACCCGATCCATGAATTCCAGTTGTACGGTACGATTTAGACTGAAAGTGCAACGTGCCGTCAATGCACCGACACAGCCGCCCGGTAGCTCGTTCCCGGCCTTATCGGGTCAGCTGCCCTCCCAGCCGGGGGTTAATTTCGAGCGCTTGGAGCGACTCGAACCCGTGTTGCCTTTCAGAAACTACTGAAGCTATGTGGAGGGTATATTTCGGATGTACTGAACTCGCTTGAGCACAGATTGCATGCTCCTAGGCCTTCAGGGTGAAATGAGGTCGTGATCGGCCGCCTCTCCGCACCAAGGCTACATCACCCTGACGAGGCCCCGTGACCTTGAACGCTCGCTGCCCGCCGCCTGGTCGGTCGATCTGGCACCTCTACTGTTCCTATATTTACTAACGGATTTCGATTTTGTGCTGCATATGACGCGCCAACGGATTTTTAACACAGCCTCAAGATTCCAACATTGCATGCGTTGGAATGCAATACCCTCCACCCCCCCCACACACACCCCGAAGCCAGGTTTCCGGAGTCACTCACGGTTAAGTAGTTCGGAAGAGCTTTTGCTTTTCCCTGATCAACCTGTGAAGATCATGTTCTACCACACCTACGAATCCCACGGCATTACTGACCCCGTAGCAGAATGCATGTAGTTTGCGATTATTCATAACGATTGCATTGCTGCATTCACCTCCAGCCAAAGTATCCATCAACAGGGTCCCTGGGACTCGCGAACGTAATTCAAGCAGCGTAATCAGCTTTCGCACCTCCTTTCTACCTCGGATTTTCACACCAAAGGTGACGCCAACCCGCGCTAGGTCACACTCCGCGCCACTGCCAGTGACCCAGAAACATGCTGACGCCCAGCCGTGGGAACCACTGCTCGTCGAGGGTCATCGCTGCTGGAAAGTAAAAGTGCAGATTGTCTGCATTCGGTCGGGTTCGTGGCGGAAGCTGCGGTGACAGAAGTTGCGTCACGAATGGTCGTGCGGTTTAGTCGCACGTGCTGAAGCGTTTTGGGCACCTCTCTCTCTAGGAAATAATCATTCAGACAGCTGTTGGCTTGGGTGGCAGATAATGTGATCGTGATGGTGTGATGTCGCGCGGTGTCCGATTATCGAATCTCGGTTGGAATGGCATTTGGTGGCAGGTCGACTGAAAGGTGCATTTTGTTCTGCTTGCCGATTACTGTCACTCCGGCCCACCAAAGAGAAAACAACACAGGCGACCACAAATACGGGCCAAAATGTATGACATCGACTGTGACCGACCATCGGGGGCCGGATCCAGGAATTTTTATGGGCGACCTTGTCTGGAGGGACGGCATTTTCCGCACGAGCGCCATTAATCTTGAGGATATCTTCGTCAGCAGGGTGTATTCGAGCATTCCGCAGGAACGCCGCGGCTTTACTACAAAGATGGGCGCATTTCCTGCTCAGGGGACTCCTTCGGCAGAATGATTCAAGGATTCAAGGTGTCAAATTTGACACTGGAGCGTTCTAGAGAGGCTCCTTTTTCCAGTCAGAGATGCCGCATTCCTAGGTATGCATTGCCTATTAGTGTCTCAAATGTTGTGGGAAGGTATTCCATAGAGACCCATATTAAATCCGGAAGGCGGTTAGTTAGGCTCAGTGTACAAGAGGAATTGGCTCCCAAGTGTGCACACAACAATTCCCCAGATAATGGGTTTGTCCTTAGCTGATGTAAGTTGGTTACGACCAGGCTCATCATCAGATGTGTCTGAATCCAACTGGCGCAATCACTTATGACAGCCATTGGGTTATACTATAATGAGTGATATAGATGAGTTGAAAGATGTAACTTTTGCTCATTGCTAAAAAAACTAATAACATCAAAATCATATATTCGGGTTTCCCCATGTTCAATCTTATGTCTAAATTTGAATCAAATTTGGTCTGGACAAGAAGGGCAACCCGAACATATATTGATCTTTTTGATATTCTTACTCAATCTTTGTGCATGCATTCGATGATTCGAGAAGATTAGTTGAACATTTTGATGCAATGATGGATTTGGTGTTATTATATTATTGATGTTACAATACCTTGATTTTAGTTACGATGAGAAGCAGCAAATGACCCAGTTGATGTGCAGTTGCGATGAGAGGCAGCAGATGACCAAGGTGATGTGTAGTTACGATGAGAGGAAGCAGATGACGGAGTTGATGTGTAGTTACGATGAGAGGCAGAGATCGGAGTTGATTGTAGTTACGATGAGAGGCAGCAGATGACCCAGTTGATGTTTAATTGCGATGAGAGGCGGCAGATGTCGGAGTTGAGATTGGACGAGACGGTGCCAGTTTGGGTGTAGGGTGTAGATGGTGGATGGGAGACATTCGGTTGGTTATTTGGGCTTAGGGGCGCATCGACTGCGATGATCATGCTGCGCCCTGGTGGGAGACATTCATCTTGTTGCTTCCGTAACATATGGCACTATGCATATGCGTATACACCCTTTGAAACATTGGACTGTTTAGTTCCCTTTTTCAGTATTCTTACTTTCTTTTTTCTGATCGTTCTTCTTTTTGTTATCTGTCGTGTATCGTTTTTCTTTCCTTTCATATTTTATTTTCCCGTCTTGAATTCGTGTCATCGTGTTCTTGTTACGAATCCTATGCTTTCTTTCGTTTCTTTTTTTCTCACGGCTCAGAAATGGGACGTGTAGTTGAAAAAAAACTAGAGAGATGCTCGTGACCTGCTGGATAGTTGAGAAGGGTGGTGATGCAATGTGGGATGGCGTTCGTGGTACAGTGATTTGTGATATGCTGTCTCGCCTGGGTGTGCTTGGTGCAATGTATGGGTATGTATTTGATGACAAGTAGGCAGTGGCGTGTAGTGCATTGTGGTCGTAGTTGTTTTCGTATGCTGCAAGAATGCACGAGTCTGCACTGTGTCCAATGTATAGGCCGAGGCGAGGCGAAGGGAGGGAGACGCGTCCTCCCCATTAACACCGAAAAATACATAAGATCAAACAATGAATTTTGAGTTCCTTTCTATGAAAAACCGTAAATTTAACCGCGCATCACAAGCCAGAAGCCTTTTCTATTTCATCATCTTTGTTTTGGTCGGGTCCATCGCTTAGTCATATTCTGGCTGCGCCACTGGGGGTACGTGTGCAAGTATGCGTGCTTTATGCTTGGTGTTTGTTTGATAGTGTTCTAATGTTAACTTTTGTGTGTTCCATCAAAGAACGTGTCACTACTAACCAGTGATTGCGGTGTCACCGTTATTTCTTGGATAATCATAAGAGGTACGGAATTAGTATACAGGCTGACGTAATCAGCTTCTCTCAACGTTTCATTCAGTTAGCATGAAGAACAAAATCCTACGGAATTGTTGCACAGCACACAATTTAATATGCACATGCAGTGGCGCAGCCAGTATGCCCTTGAGGGGATGACGGACAAAAAGTAATTAAACAGAGCGCCTTTGGCAAGCGAAGAGCGTAATTGTTTTTGGTTTTGAGTGGTGAAAAATAAAAACGTATTGCTTCATCTAGTATATTTTTGGTTTCGAGGTGGGACAGGCCCCGGTCCCTCCCCTCCTCTGGCTGTGGCTCTGTGCATATGCTTCACAAAGTATGCATCGCGTGGTAAGCATTTATAGTAGGAACACCCGGGATCATTCTGGGGGAGGGGGGGGTACCACGAGCAGACTACACGGCCACGCCACGGCACGAGTACTCGACGTTGTGTTTTTCACATTGCACTCGATGGTGCACTGCACTCCAGATCAAGCGATGGACTGAGGTGGTGTTGTCACATTTTTCCCGCTTGCTCGGAAGTAACATGACGTCACCATCAGCTGGACAAGTCAGCCGGCCGCATCCGATTGTGGCCAGCACGATAGGGGTGTCACGAACACGTTATAATAAGAACGCCCGCCTACCTTACGGAAGTAACGGTTAGCTATTGCTGTCTATTGTCACGTGGTTTCGCGCACTGGTGGATTCAGGGGGCGGGGGTAACTGGGGGCATGTGCCCCACCCCGCAGATTGAAAGGTGGTGCCTCTTGGATCGGGAAGAGTTGTCCCTCTGGAAGGCTCGAGCCCATCCCTCGCCCGCTTAGCGATTTTTTTAAAATCAAAGGCGTCCCTCTCAGAATGAATGGTGCCCCATGGAAGATTCAAGGTTACCACCCTCCCCCTACCAACGCATTTTTCAGCCGAAGAATATCGCCCCTCCGAGAGAATGGCGATCTCCCCAGGCGGGTGCCACCTACCGTCCACTATTAACATTCTTGAACATCTGGTTTCGTACACATTCCTCTACTCGGACAGTCCGACCGATATTTCGCACCATGAATTGCGGATTCGTTTGCGTTTCTCCGGAGCAGAGGTGTCGTGATCAACAGGGCACGTGATCGTAACCGCGTCGCTTTCCTCTGCAGGATTCCGCAACCGGCGAAAAGGACGCCCGCGGTCAGAAGCGTGGCAATGTTCTGGTATCTGGGAAGCCGCCCAAACCACTGCCTTACCACAGGGTCTCTTGTCAGATACATGGATTACAAAGCTGCCAGCAGCCAGCTCTCCAACTCATTCCCACGCTTATGCCGTATATCTAGCTGATAATCGACGTTTTCAGCGCGCCCTGAGAGGAAGGAAGTGCACGGTGGCTGGTACAGCTGATGGTGGTGGATTGGAGTTTAACGGCGCGTCGACATCTGCTGGTACAGCTGAAGAGCATGGGAGGCGTAGGCGGCGTGACGTTCCAACCTATGGAATGGGTAGATCTGGATAGGAGTCGTCCTCAGTGGGCGTTTTCTCGCACGAAGCCGCCTTCGAAAGCTGAAATATACCAGGTGCCTAGCTCTCTGACCCTATTTGGGTCCCCTCGAACGCTATGAGCTGAACGTTTTTATGCATCAAGACCTCTTGTGGGATGTAGACGCCTCCTGAAGGCACAAATTACTTTCAGGTGGCAAATCTATTCTATCGCATCTTACATGTCTGTGTTATCATTATTAGGTAATCAAATAACATTTCTTCATATGTTCATTGTTCTTTCATTGATCACCGTACTAGTGACCTCAGCATTCGAATTGTCCTGTTACGAGCTAAGCTGCCATATTTTCTGATTCAAATCGCTCGCGACAACCCCATGCCTTTCTCCTCTTCAATGCCATTCAGTTCAGTACCTTCCTTGTATTACGAACATGAAAAAACGAAACGAACGAATGAAGTCCACACGAAAATGAAAGCACCGGCATGAAGTTGGAAGAAGCGCGCCCTATGCCACGCTGGCCGCACGTAACAACCTCTGGTGCTCCGTGTGCACCGCCTGCATACACAGTACCACAGCATGCGACTCCCATACCGAACAGCGCGGCATACTGATCAAAAGCCGACAGCTCAAATCATAGGCGCGTACTTCCACAGAGCAAGTATGGCAACCGTCGACTGCCGCAACGATCATCATCGGTTCGAGCGTTGCGTCTATAGGCGTGACGACTATGTAAGACTACTTGCAACGATGGCTCTGTAAGGGCCTCGCGCCACAATTGACCGTTCAACCTGCCACCAGATGGCAGGACAAAAATTTAAAGATGGCGGCCACAACGGAGATAAACAATTCGCGTACGGTGTTTGAGTGATACTGTCTGGAGCTTGCTTCAGGGTAAAGGAGATGGATCCTACTGCACCTAAAGTATCAATTGTGCAAATATCTGAGTATATCGGCGATAAAAAACGTTGTGCCATTGAGGGGGAAGCCGTACTAGATGCAGGGCACATCATTTCTTGTGGTACGATTGGGAAAGAACCTGGCAAGGTTACAGTGCAGGCGCTCTGCGTAAAATCCAGCCACCTACGCGAGAAGCCCCATGAGCTACATGCTGTGGTTGAGTGTGGAAGATTCTGGGTACAGTGCTCCTGCAAAGCTGGTCTCTCAGAAAGCTGCAAGCATTGCATTGCTCTGCTACTATACCTAAACAGGTGAGGAAAGTGAAGTGTTGAATGATTGCTATTATTGACAGAACTGCACATGGATGTAATATTGAAATAGCAAATTAGCTTTAGCAAGGCGTAAAACCAGTAGGTTCTGACCCCTGATGACATCAGAATTTCCACCTATGCCTGGCATCATGCAAATGTGGAAGCCTTTTTGAATTATTGATGTTGGGAATATCTGATTCACCCACAAAGGGCACTTGTGTCTCATAGTTGCACTGGTCTATTTATGTTTTATGTCTACATTCTCTGAAATATGTTGTTATGCCAGAGCTTGAAGCTCATGCACTTTAGTATTGCTAGCACAACACCAACCAAAAGAAGCAATGCTATGCAACAGCAACATTTTGATTGGCCTGCTAGTGGTCACACAACACCGGTATCCACCATGATAATTGTATGCACTTCAAACTCCTTTTAGGGTAAGAGAGAAACATGACAAAGTATTTCAGATACTTTTATTCCTATTCAGATAAGGCATTTCAAGAAGACAATTTGTTGATGATGCATACTTCTTGAAGTGACTAAGATGATGTTCAGTTTAGATACAAAATAAATCCATTCCATGTTTTTTTTTACCATCAAGCAAAGGAGATAAGGCTACGCTTGGATGATTCTATTTTAATTTGCACATTTTTAGAAATGTTTGTGCATTGTTTGAGGATAATTAATTTCAATTCTTCTCCCAACTTGAAATGTTACACTAGGATAAGTTTTAAGATGGTAAATTTGTGCTTAAGGTGTTTTATAATTTTGGGGAATTTCTTTTCCCAATGCAATGTTTCTGGATGTGATCAACGTGATGTGACTACCTATTTTATGTGCAAATGCTCACTTTTCAGTTTGCATGTAAAATAACACGAACAAGGGGACTTTGAATTAGGTAGCATAGCTGTATGCCCATTGCAGTATATTTGCCCCAAAACCCAATAAACAAACAAGAATTAGGCAACCTAACTAAAAAAAAGTAAATTTAGAAAATAATATGGATTAATCTAACCCAACTCCCATGTATGCAAGAAACAGATTGAAAAAAGTGGAATCGAAGCGCCCCTAAGCCCAAATAACTAACTGAAAAAAATGGAACATGCTAAGCCTTTTTCACTATGTTCCGAACCAAAAAACAAAGTAACATAACCTATCCAAACCTGCTGTTGGGAAAGAAGCTGATTAAATCAAACAGATGTGTATATTTTTAACAAAAACTGACCAAGCATTACCTAACCAACACTACAACACCCACCCTTTAAGTCTGCTTCACGCAGGGAAATATGTAGAAGACTTGTCTTGTTAATACAATGTAGCACAATACTTCCTATAAAATACCATCATACCTTTTCTTTGAAACGATTTCACCTTCAACCCCTTTTGATATCATCTCCCATATGAACTGAAAAGTATGCATTAGAACCAGTATTGAGGGGTCACATCATCTTAGTCAGTTCAAGAAGTATGCTCTTACAAATTGTTTTCTTGAAATTCCTTGGGAGCCCCAGGAGACATTTTAGAACACTGACATAAATATGCCTTGACAATGCATATCCAACATCAATGGAAATTGTTTTCTTGAAATTCCTTATCTGAATTAAAATACAAGTGTCTCAATTAGTTTGTCTGTCCAGGAACTTGTGCAAATTTCAGTGTATTGAAACATCAGTCAACAGGTGCAAATATTTGGGTGCTGATGCACATCATCAAGGCATGTGTCATGCTTTTCATCTAGACAGACACCCAGGCCTCAGGGAGACATTTCGGAACACTGACATAAATAGACCTTGACAATGCATACCAATGTCAATGCATATTTGTAAGCTGATGCAGGCAATGCATTAGGAGGCAGATCTACCAATTGTATTATGGCAGGGGGCACTTTTTGAGGAGAGGATTCATGTATCCAGAGGTAGCATCTTTTAACCTTACAGAAATTATCTCAGCAGAGGAACACTGATTGGGGGTGGGTACACTCAAGCATCTGAGGGGCAGCCCTTCTCACTCAAAGAGAGGTTGTATGTGTGGTGTGGCTGTGGCACACCTTGCCTAATGATCCACCACTATAATGCGTATTTGCACCAAAGAGCACCAATGCTCATTAATGGCTGATGCCTGGTGTGCACCAATTTTCTGTTCTGGTCATCCTTCACTTCCAGAAGTTACTTCCTCGTTTCTTTCTGCCAAATTCACCTGAATGCCTTGCCAATCTGACCTGTTTTGAAAAACAAGTGCACAGCAGTAATTGTTGTTCAACACATTTGTGTGTACAATAATATATAAAGCATATCTATGGTCTACAATTGTTTGAAATTTCGGTAAACCACAGCCGTTAGCTAATGGTCTTCTTCTGGATATAAAGAAGGGATTATCAAAACTTAGAACCCTTGAATTCCTTCGTATGTTCAGTAACATGTTTGTTTGATTTTGTTTTTGTTTGCCAATGTATGTTCGGGTATGCATGATGCTTCTGATGGTGTTGTGTATATTCATTATTGATGTTGTTTCACCTTCTCAGGGTATCCCTGCAAGAGCTGAAAGAGTTGAGCTGCACTGACACCACCCAGAAGTGGGGGCGTTCTGCAACTGCCGGCGTATGTCCACCGGTACCAGTAGAAGAGATCTGCCATGTGGGTACTGTTAAGTATCAGGAACGAAGTGGTCCATCAAACCCTGGGCTGTACACAGATGATCTGCTGTCCGTTGCTCCAAAGTCTGCTCTAGCCTTGCATCGCAAGCGCCGCTTAGTAGATAATAGCGATAACAAGAGCCCACCTGAGAAGAGCTGCAAATCACTGGCCAAATTAGTCACTTCCAGGGCACCTATTCCTTCCTCAAGACAGACGCCAATGATGGAAAAGGAGGAAGCTTTTTTCAATCGGTTTGTGCATGTGACATGTGATGGTGCTGCCAAGATCTGTTCGGCCACCTTGTCACAGACAGGCAATGTGTGGGAAAATGAGAGAAGGGTGCGGATGACAGCCAGCTGTGCCTATCAGTGGCTTACGTACAAGGGTCCAAATTGGGAGGAAAAGGTGACTAGGTTCTTCAAGAACCGTGAAGTCTTCCAGGGCAACTCGGCAACGGCCCACGGCCAGCATTACGAACCACGTGCAATCGAGCTATATGCTGAGTGTTCTGGTAGCCAGGTCGAGCGACTGGGCCTTGTAGTGCCACCTAGTGCTCCGTGGCTAGGCTGTTCACCAGACGGCGTTGTTGTAGAAAATGGCGATATCAAGAAGCTCCTTGAGGTAAAGTGCCCCTTCGCAGGCAAGGATATGAAGCTGGAGACCGTCGTCGCCACAAACCAACTGAAGTACTTGGACTGCTCAATGAAGGAAGATATACGTCTGAAGAAGAAGCACACCTATTATGGGCAGGTACAGCTGAGTTTGGCGATACTGGACCTTCCGAGCTGCGATCTCCTCGTGTATGGTGCAAAAGGAGACGAGATCATCATCATCAGTGTGAAACGAGACGAGGCATTCATCTCGTCAATGCTCAAGAAGCTTGAACTGGTCTATTTCCAGCATGTGCTACCATACTTGGCAAAGACCTTCGGATAAATAGGCCATCACGGTTGGCCGTCTGTGACTTGGCTCGCGGACCATCAGTGGTGCAGGGCGTCCACCATCTTGTGCAGCGTGCCGGCCGTCAGGGTGCCACGCGCCTGCTGTCTGCAGTGCCGCTCGCCGGCCGTCAGTGGTGCTGCGCTCCAGTCGTTGCTGGTGCAGCCTCAGCTGTGGTGCCGCTCGCCGGCCGTCAGTGGTGCTGCGCTCCAGTCGTTGCTGGTGCAGCCTCAGCTGTGGTGCCGCTCGCCGGCCGTCAGTGGTGCTGCGCTCCAGTCGTTGCTGGTGCAGCCTCAGCTGTGGTGCCGCTCGCCGGCCGTCAGTGGTGCTGCGCTCCAGTCGTTGCTGGTTCAGCCTCAGCTGTGGTGCCGCTCGCCGGCCGTCAGTGGTGCTGCGCTCCAGTCGTTGCTGGTGCAGCCTCAGCTGTGGTGCCGCTCGCCGGCCGTCAGTGGTGCTGCGCTCCAGTCGTTGCTGGTGCAGCCTCAGCTGTGGTGCCGCTCGCCGGCCGTCAGTGGTGCTGCGCTCCAGTCGTTGCTGGTGCAGCCTCAGCTGTGGTGCCGCTCGCCGGCCGTCAGTGGTGCTGCGCTCCGGCCGGTGCTGGTGAAACTCCGTCTGCAGTGCCGCTCGCCGGCCGCCAGTGGTGTTGCGCTCCGGCCGGTGCTGGTGAAACTCCGTCTGCAGTGCCGCTCGCCGGCCGTCAGTGGTGCTGCGCTCCAGTCGTTCCTGGTGCAGCCTCAGCTGCGGTGCCGCTCGCCGGCCGTCAGTGGTGCTGCGCTCCAGTCGTCGGGCAGTAGTTTCACCACGTCGAAGTACCTCGCGCGCGTTTCGGATTGACGGCCGTAACATGACCTCACTGTGGTGTACGTGATACAGAAAACACAAATACGATATATTGGATCAAGTCAGTGTCCGTGAATTCCCTACAAACCGCCGAAACCACCCACATGGTGGCAGGCTGGTCAAACTCAATCACACACACACACACACGCAAACAAACACATAGCCTATGTACGAAGCGCATACTCATACCACTTCCTAACCTCGACCATCCTAGGCGTCGATCGCGAACTTGTCTTCCGCAAGAATTGGAGAGCACAGGTTGGTAAGCCCACAGATGACATTGAGCAATGATGACACATATGGCACCATCCTCCACGGCAGTTTCGCATTCAAAATACTGAATTGACTCAAACGTCCGATTACCCTTTCAACATGTACTCGAGCTCGAGCAAGATCTGCAGTGTGCAACGCATCAGACTTAGGCAGCTGTTTCTGCTTGCGGAGGTACGGGGGGCCGATGGAGGGCGATGCCGCGTTGAAAAAGTGCATCATCTATGAGAAAGCCTTTATCGACCATCACGGCATCTACAAATGGTTCCAGCTTCTCGCACAGTCCGCTATGCTCAAATATAAATTTGTCGGACACTCGTCCACCGTACACACGACTCACAAATGTCACAGTACCCGCGGGCGATACACCAACCATAAACTTCACAGTGTGTGTGCCTTTATAGTGGGAGTAAGTAGCCAGCCTACAAGAGAGACATTTTGTACGCTCGACAGGTACCTCAGTGCAGTCAACTACCACTCTGGTGTTTTTGTATTTCCCAAAGCAACGTGGCATATTTGCCATTACCTCGGCTTTGTCTGGCCACAAGATTGCGTCACTTAGCACTGCACTTAGAGTTGGCAAAGTCTGATAGAAGATATTACTACATGCAGTTCCGGATTTACGACAGAGTATTGCCAAAAAGCTGAAAGAAAATTGAGCTTAAGCTTCATACATACAAGAATGATGCCTGTGGACATGTCTACATCCTTCCCTACTTGTTTCTTGCAGCAGGTGTCAAGTGCATTAAGCAAAGCAAAACTGTTAATTCCAGTTGCTACTCGCAGCTTTTCTTCTGTATCCAGCATGTTCATGATCGTATGGTTGTGCTGGTTGATGACGTCTGGTGATGATATTCCGTGCTGTTTTAGAACGGAGTGCACGGCGTCCATGCTGGGCAGCTGAGGTACATTTTCAGTGTCCACCAGAGTTTCATCAGGCACCTCCGCCGACTCTTGGTAGGGAACTAAAGGAGTTACAATTTTGATGTTATGCAAGTATGAGAAATTATGTACATACACAGATGTTGCACATGACAATGGAGGCTGGGGCTTCGTCAATTTATGAACGTGACCAAAACCAGTTGAACCAATTGTTCCCATGCAGTTCCACGCCAAGTGTGCAGAAGATTGCATGGCCACGCACCTGTACACCTGCTAAAATATTACAAACAGCATAGTATTGAATGCTGTGATATCAATAGCAAAATTAATGTATGCCAAGAAAAGGCACAGCCAATTATCTGAACTATGCGATGGGAAAATTAACAGCATAATTCTGATCAAGGCACTGACCTGACTCCTGGAGGATGATCTCAGGGTCAAAGATGCTGTGGACGTGCTCCCCCATGCAGGAAGAGGAGCTCTCAGTTCCTCATGCTGTTCCTGTACATTTTCATCTCTGAGTTGTTTTCTCAACCGGCGGAAATCAAGCTGAGCATTCTGCTTTGCAGAAGTAGCTCTAGAACAGCTCAAAACAGGCAGATTTTGAGAAGGCAAGGTGTTCCTCTTCAAGTAAGGTTTCTTCGATGGGTACGCTGCAATTAGCAACAGAAGTTAGCATAAGAGCATGGAGAGCCACATCTTTCATCCGATCAGTAAGTGGTCTGAGACCTGAAAAGGGTAAATGAGCACTGAATGACGAAACCTGGTCGATGCACCCTAAAACTCAAATAACCAACCAACCAATCAATTCGATTAGTGCCTACCTATATTTCATAGCAATTGCGAAAAATAACAGCAAAGCATGCCATATTAGCTTGCAGAAAAATGGGAATTAAATATTTATAGAGTAATCATTCTATTTTTCACTGGCACATGTTCATGGATACATCAACCACTGCGATTGCCGGCATTGGTGCAGCATTAATGTGGGACAAGTATAACAATTACAACATGAGTATGCATGCTACATTACCCAACATTAGGTATACAATAGTGGTGAATCCCTGATTATGCAACACCAATAGCAGAATTACTCTGGAAAGAAGACCAAGAAAGCGAAGAATCATGAGACCAAAATGTAGCAGTTTTTATCTAAGCTAATGTACTGTCAAGCAAATGAACCTTCAGAGTGAATATTAAGAGGTAAGAAAATAGATTTAGAATGATATGTTACTTGGAAAGTGTTTGGTTGAGCGATGTCCATAAGATGCCACTGGTAAGATATTGTATGCAAAAGATATCAAAAGGGTAATAATAAGAGATAGACAAAAAGAATTCATTTGATGTAGAAGAATATGGTCAGTTGCATAATAGGCTTCACCACGAGTCCAAAACTGGCACAAAACTTTATATAAATACCAAATAAATTTGAACGCATCCCTTATGTGCACATGATTTAAATACCGACAATTCCTCAAGGTTGCTTAGTTTTACCTTTTGCATTACATGCTAATTGTACATGTAGATATGCAGTTTATTATTATGTGTATGAAAGCAATATGGTTGAATTACATGCTGGTAACACCAATAGTTTTATGAAGCCTTCATCCATATATACATACCAGAAAGTATATAATCATCCTTCTTGAAGTGCTTGCTGCATACCTTCATGTGCCTTGATGCTTTCTTGCCCATTTTTAAAATGTTGTGCCACTTTTTTGAAAGTAACTTATCTCTCGGGAAGCGATGGAAGCTGACTTCAGGTTCCCTCCTGTGCAATGATTTGCATTGTGGAACACAACAATATGTATTGGACTTGCTCACCTTATCCATCATGATTCATCATGTTCACAGCTTTGCAAGAGCCCTCACACTCTCAAATTTCAAGGACCCGAAATAGTATGAGTTACAAGGACCCGAAATAGTATGTTTCTGATAGCGCGCCAGATTTGTCACACTTTTATCCCACCAACTGTAGTTCAACGTTTCTGCGGGCAGGCGGCAACCCTTTCGCCTTGAACGGTCAATACTTCCCGAATATCCGCACCGATGGCTTCGGTGAATTCGACTTCGCTGGAGTTGGTGCGCCAGACGCGCCCGACCAGCTTACTTGTGTCGCTACTCTTCGCCCGCGACCAATCGGCGTGAGAGATTGGCGACGCTACATGACTCAACAGTCGACGTGTCGTAAAAACAATAACCACCACCATCACCAGCTTACCTGTGCTCCAATTGGCAGACGGCATCCGGTGTCTGATGACATCACCGCCCGGCGCCCTCTCGTGGCCACACGTCTCGTGACGTCACGCGACGGTGCGTGATCAGGCCACGGCGCCCCCAGTGTGGAAACGCGGCGACTTCCGACGTTGGCGGCGGCGCAGCGACGCGCGTGGCCGCCGAACCACGTGACCACCATGTGACCGCCGAACCACGTGACCGCCGGACAGCAGAAAACGGAGACGACGTGGGAACGTGGGAGAAAGGCTGCGCTGAGAACTGAGGTGGCAGTGGCGCTTGACATTGCAAAACGAGTGGTGGTCTGTGCGACCGTGGTGTCGCAAGCTTTGGATCAAAGCGGAAATAGCACTCCCTGGCCCGGCTCCGATTATTCGTTAATTAGTGAAATATCTGTGATAGATACCCCAGCGATAGATCTAGCCGGACCTCAGAGGATGTACGACCAATCGCAGGTAAAGGGTGAGGAAAACACTTTCGCACACAAAAAAGACTACGTTTTGTGTCCGGAACGAATGTTTCACTGTGGAAGCTTTTATAGATCAGCCTAGCACAAATTATGGAGACGAGTGGGGACACCGAAACGGAATACAGTGTGCAGGTTGATATGGTAGGAGCACTGGGGGCATGTTCCCCCATGAGGCTCCGCACCGGCGGGGGAAAAGGCTCCGCTCCTGGGAGCTTAAGTGCACCTCCAAAAAGTGGCGCGAAAAAAAACAGCCGATAAACTCGAAAGCTACAAACTCTTTCTATCAACTCTTTCAATTGCAAACTCTTCCTATCAGCAGATTGAGTGCCCTAAACATAGCACGTAGCCATAACTGGGGACCGGGTTGAACAGCACACTGCACCGGAGAACCTCTCACATACCGCGCAAAGGACGCAGGGAGAGGATTCGGTCAAGGACTGAAATTTATGAAACTACTGAAGATTTACGCACAAAATTTAGATGGTATGTTTACTAATGTTATGCACTAACTATAGTACATAACGTTAGTACTAATGTTATGTACTAACGAATGTTACTAACGCACTTCAGCACGAATTGCATATGCTCTAGAGTAATGCCTTCGGGGTTGAATGCTGCCGAAATTGACCGCCGCACCGCACCGTCGTTACCTCACCGAAGAAGACTTTGAACCCTCTTCGACCAACGTCCAGTCGATCGATTTGGCACTTCCGCAGTTGCTACCTTTACTAGAGGAATTTGCTTTTTGTTGCAAGGATGCGCTTATCGATTTTGAACAAAGTCACAAGACTGCATATCGCCGCCTGTTTATGAGAAAACGTCAAAAAAAATCAGGAGAAGGTGGATTACGCTGGCTCCCCTTTCCCTAGTGCGCGAGTTAAACAGCCACATCCTTAGCCACATCCTACCTTCAAAAAGTTAGGTCAGGCTACCCCCTCCCCCCAAAAAAGGTTCATAAACAGCACCTATGCTGCAACACAAAGACTCGATGCATGATCATGTAGGTGCACATGACCGGGCAAGGTCACCCACTTTCAGAGTTACACGTTTCGCTCCTGTTCAATTGATATGTGTGCATTTAAGGAGAATACTGTAAATTCGAATTCGCCATTGAAAACAACCTCAGATAGCAATGTGTTGCATAAAGGGAAACTTGGTTCACGCCGAGTTACCTGGGTCATTGAACATGCATGATATATGTCCTATTCCTATAATACCGGCACTAGGCGGGAAAACGAGAAGTGATTTTGAATCCAGCATTGGAAACTACGCTGTGGGCCAATGTTCTGCCAGAAGAGGTTACCTTAGGCCAGCCAGAATCACCTGGATCATTGGCAAAGAATGAGCATGATAGTATACACATATTATCTTATAATTTGAAGACACGCTATCTCATGCAATTTGAGCATGTGAAATCATGTGAGCAGCTCACATGAACAACATGCAAGAATGTGAAACTCCATAAAATGTAGATCAGTGGTATGTTGACACATCATTTCTGCCCAGAGAGATACGCGCAAGTGCACATTTAGGGCCATGCTTCCGTGACCCAACCTGTTGGCGACCCGCAGACACTGAAGACAATATACATCATCAAGCATAGTCTGGCTGTTGTGCAATGATCTGTATGCAGGGAATTCTAAGCACGGGAACAAATATTTTACTTTTGACCTTGAGCTGGCCTCGCAGCCTGAGCTGAGATCACCCAAGCTATGTTTTGTATTGCTACGAGTACCAACGCGTCGTTATACAGAATCTTTATGTATCTTTGAAACTCCACTTTTGACGCTGTCGGACAAATGCTGAAATTACACTTTTCCGAACTGGCGACTTGATTTTGACTTCGCCTAGCTAAGTTCTTTTGGACATGCAGTCAAAAGCTGAACTTTACAAATTTTCTTTCCCCTCATTTGCATCTTTAGCGGCGACCAAGTGCCATTCAATTTTTAAGTGGAACGTAACATTCCAGCCCGATCGTGCTACGAATTCAGCTGTTATCCCAGCAAAAAAGAAAAACATCCGAAGGCGGTTTTGTCACTCACAGCAGTTCTAAGGTTAATACTGATGCTGACGCCGCCGTTAATGTACGGCCGAGTGGGCTATTTCGCAACGTGGTATGCTACTGAGCAGATCAAAAAGTGCTCGGATGGCCCAATATTTCACCATCAGAATAGCCGAATATTTTAAGTGCGTCCCAGGATGTGCCACGACAGGAGTATAACCTTTGCATACGTTAAGATAATAACTCCTTCAGCTATTAACTTATTCCCACTCCCACCCCACCCTCCACCCTCATGACGTCGAACCTTCTACATGATATAGGCTAGGATAGGATAGGGATAGGATAGGTCTTTCGATGCAGCTTCGACCATCAACAGAGGTGATTCATCCCTTCTTTCCCCGCCACCAAACAATATCACAAAATTATACCCAAGGCCCAAAACGCCTAAAGCACGTCTAGCTAAGGGTAGCTCGATGTGACCCTATTGGCTGACCATCCAACCAATCAGCGTCATTGCTGTTTGAAGTCAATGACCCTCCATATTTTTCTTCATTGATCGAAGGTACATTATTACATGCTACGCCATCAGCCAATCACGATGGCTTTCCCATTGTGTGGCGGCCCTGATTCGCACTGACGATGCCTGGCAGCAAACATCGAACAGCTGTCTGGCCAGACTGTACAACGTAAGGCTATGGCCCACTGACTCACCTAATGCCGAACAAAAAATGATCCACTCGGCAGTCAAAAGTCAGCCAGGTCCCGAACGGTGACCCAGACCATCACTGAATGGAGCCCTCCACCTGTTTAAACAAACATGAGTGCTTCCATATGCAAATCGCCGGCACGCGCCGCATCTGGTGGCCACGAATTGCTCACACTCAGCTGACCGGGCTACCCGAGGCGCCGCGGCACGACCACTGACCTGACCTCGGGGTCAATCTGGAGCCTGTGCGTCGGTATGTGGGTCCGGGCCGGTTCACATCTGAAGCGGAGCCAGGAGGAAGGTGATGTCTGAAGCTGCTGACGACTGTGCTGTGTTGTGATAACTTGAGATCCCTGCAGATGGTGCCTGATAACTTGAGATCCTTGCAGATGGTGGCTGATAACCTGAGATTCCTGCAGATGGTGGCTGATAACTTGAGATCCCTGCCGATGGTGCCTGATAACTTGAGATCCCTGCAGGTGGTGCCTGATGACTTGAGATCCCTGCAGATGGTGGCTGATAACTTGAGATCCCTACAGATGGTGGCTGATAACTTGAGATCCCTGCAGGTGGTGCCTGATGACTTGAGATCCCTGCAGATGGTGGCTGATAACTTGAGATCCCTGCAGATGGTGGCTGATAACTTGAGATCCCTGCAGATGGTGGCTAATGACGGAGATAGCTGGTCAATCGGACAACGGCCGATGGTTCGTGAATTGCACCACGAGAGCGTTTTTGATCTTCGCCTCTTCCGGTGGTTAAAGTTGACTAACAACGCATGGCACGTTGGCAACAGTTGCTGGACCATCAAGAATACTTGACGGCCATAGCCATCAGCGATAAGGCCAAGTTGGCATCTGGCTTTAGCGGTACCGAGTATTCTTCCTATGCAGCCCTCTCCCTGAATTGGTGGTGCGAAGGAAAACATGCCGTTCTTCGCCCGGTTGGTTCATCATATGGCACGGGTATGGTGTCCATACAATGTGCAAACAGTTCAATCTTTCCTCATATCCTCTCCATGGGCGTATTGTCAATTCCATACAATGAATGTAAAGGCCTCCTGCATTTCCCGCAAGTAATTTAATGCATCGATCAAGATGATTATCGTCTTGATGAGTGGCATAGACGTGCCATGTATATGTATATATATATATATATATATATATATATATATATATATATATATATTCATACATATATATACATTGACGCCGCTGCTCGTGCTAGAAGCCAAACAGCTCCCCCCACCCACCGATCCTAAGCGTCCTCTGTGCCTGGATACACCTGGGAAAGGAGCTGCCGAAGCTGGTCTCATGATGAGATGCTTTCGTCACTGATCATTACTCGCACGTTCGCTTCTTGAGCGGAAAATTCGATTTCAAAAAGCGAGCGACTACTTTCAGTTATAAAGCGAGGTTTTGCATATTGAGCTGAAGAGCGATGTATGCATTTTCCACAAATATCATGTTCGGCGACGATGTGGTGATATGGAACACCCGGTTCTCCCATATGAAAAATTGAAAGGCCTTGAAGTTACAACGAACACGCCAATTTGCTTCCTTGCATGGATACTAGTCAATAGTACTCGAAATTTCGGGATAATAGTATTTCGGGACATATGTAGGAGCTGCAGTGTTCGGTATCCGAGTGGGGTGGCTATCACCTGAAACGGCTATCCCGCGCCGGGCAGAAAACAGCGTGCTGCTGATGGCATTTTCTAGTGAAAACCTGGTCAGGTCATGTCAGGTCACCGAGCCGTGACATAACATCGATGCACTTGCATGCATGGGCATGTGTTTCTTTATAGTCTTTGCACCCTTTGAAACCCCAAATAAGTGTTTTGCAAGGTTTTGCGAGTCATTGTATATTTCGCTTGTTTAGCCTGCCCTTAGTGCTACCTTGACGCAGGCCGCCTGCAGCCATTTATGTAACGAGGTCAACTAAGTTGTCAATATATTCATACGAACCTAAAATACATTTTGACGTTGGTTCACAACTTCATCTCAACTATGCTTGATACACGGCGCGACCTTAATATAGCCAACAGCTGACGATTCGTGAGGTTGCTGTTTACCTACCCATTACCGGCTACCTGTTGCCTGTTCGTGAGGTTGCTATTTGCTTACCCATTACCGGTTACCTGTTACTATGTACCCACCTGTTGCCGGCTACCTGTTGCTATTCACCTACCCGTTACCGGCTACCTGTTGCTATTTACCTACCCGTTACCGGCAACCTGTTGCTATTTACCTATCAGCTACCGGCTACATGCTGCTATTTACCTAGCCGTTACCGGCTACCTGTTGCCTGTTCGTGAGGTTGCTATTTGCTTACCCATTACCGGTTACCTGTTACTATGTACCCACCTGTTGCCGGCTACCTGTTGCTATTTACCTAGCCTTTACCGGCTACATGCTGCTATTTACCTATCCGTTACCGGCTACCTGTTGCTATTTACCTAGCCGTTACCGGCTACATGCTGCTATTTACCTATCCGTTACCGACTACCTGTTGCTATTTACCTAGCCGTTACCGGCTACATGCTGCTATTTACCTATCCGTTACCGGCTACATGCTGCTATTTACCTATCCGTTACCGGCTACCTGCTGCCCCTTCGATAGCTGCACAGGTCAACTGGAAGTGTGCAAGCCGACCGGCACTGGCTTCGCCTCACAACAAACAACGCGCCGGCGTATGTCCCACAGCTCTGTCCTACCCGGCAGCGAGATAGCAAGGCGACCTCATGGAGACATGCCGGCACAGCTCGGCCGACAACATGGAGCCGATGCCATTGGTGTGCCGGGGTCGTTTGAGAACACCAACGGCACAGCCAACTGAAACTGGGGGTTGGCTTAGTCATACCCGGTCGTGCTTGCGGGCCTAGAAACTGGGGGGGGGGATTGGTTGAGTCATGTCCCGTCGTCCTACGGACTCAGAAATTGGGGTCTACCTTAGTCATGCCCTGAGGTGCTTACGGACCCCGAAACGTGCGGGGTAAACGATCACAAGGACTTCTGGGGAACACTCCCGGCAAGGCATCACCACCGGAGCTGACCACATCACCACTGGAGCTGACCACATCATCACTGGAGCTGACCACATCATCACTGGAGCTGACCACATAATCACTGGAGCTGACCACACACAGACCACATCATCACCGGAGCTGACCACATCATCACTGGAGCTGACCACACACAGACCACATCACCACCGGAGCTGACCACACACAGACCACATCACCACTGGAGCTGACCACACACAGACCACATCACCACTGGAGCTGACCACACACAGACCACATCACCACCGGAGCTGACCACACACAGACCACATCACCACTGGAGCTGACCACACACAGACCATATCACCACTGGAGCTGACCACATCACCACTGGAGCTGATCACATCATCACTGGAGCTGACCACATCACCACCGGAGCTGACCACATCACCACTGGAGCTGACCACATCACCACTGGAGCTGACCACATCATCACTGGAGCTGACCACACACAGACCTCAGCACCACTGGAGCTGACCACATCACCACTGGAGCTGATCACATCATCACTGGAGCTGACCACATCACCACCGGAGCTGACCACATCATCACTGGAGCTGACCACATCATCACTGGAGCTGACCACATCACCACTGGAGCTGACCACATCACCACTGGAGCTGACCACATCACCACTGGAGCTGACCACATCATCACTGGAGCTGACCACATCACCACCGGAGCTGACCACATCATCACTGGAGCTGACCACATCACCACTGGAGTTGACCACATCACCACTGGAGCTGACCACATCATCACTGGAGCTGACCACAGCATCACTGGAGCTGACCACATCACCACCGGAGCTGACCACATCATCACTGGAGCTGACCACATCATCACTGGAGCTGACCACATCACCACTGGAGCTGACCACATCACCACTGGAGCTGACCACATCACCACTGGAGCTGACCACATCATCACTGGAGCTGACCACATCACCACCGGAGCTGACCACATCATCACTGGATCTGACCACGCACAGACCACATCACCACCGGAGCTGACCACATCATCACTGGAGCTGACCACACACAGACCACATCACCACCGGATCTGACCACACACAGACCACATCATCACCGGAGTTGACCACACACAGACCACATCACCACTGGAGCTGACCACACACAGACCACCTCACCACCGGAGCTGACCACACACAGATCACATCATCACCGGAGCTGACCACACACAGACCACATCACCACTGGAGCTGACCACACACAGACCACCTCACCACTGGAGCTGACCACACACAGACCACATTACCACCGGAGCTGACCACACACAGACCATCTCACCACTGGAGCTGACCACACACAGACCACATCACCACTGGAGCTGACCACATCACCACTGGAGCTGACCACACACAGACCACCTCACCACTGGAGCTGACCACACACAGACCCCATCAGCACCACAGACCACACGACCACACCCCGACCACATCATCACTGGAGCTGACCACACACAGACCACATCACCATGGGAGCTGACCACACACTGACCACATCATCACTGGAGCTGACCACATCACCAACGGGGCTGACTATACCAGACCACACCAGACAATACCACGTGACCGCTGCAGGAAGCGTGCCGCCGCCGACCTGGTCACTCTCACTCTCGACCAGGCGGCGCGCGTCACGTGCGCCAGTCACGCACGCACGCCACCGCGGCGTGACGGCGTGACGGCGTGACGCAAGGCGGCGACGGGTCACCGGCGAGAAGGGTCACAGATGGCCGGCTGTGACCGGCGCCGCAGTCACGGCACCGGCGCGCGCCGTTCATCTCGCCGGCAGGTGGGGCTACTGTGGCTCCGGCAGCGGCACTGACGCACACGCAGCCCAGCTGGCGCCCAGCCGGCCGACTGCAGTTGCCACACACACGCACACGCGCGCGCCGCCGCTGCCGCTGGAGCTGAGACGGGCCGCGGTGTTTCGCCCCTGCAGGACTTTGCGAACTGGACATTGCGCGGCCGTTGCATGAAAAGAAGTCGTCTGGGTGGTGGCTTGCGAATATATATATATATATATATATATATATATATATGTATATATATATATATGTAAATATATATATATATATATATATATATATATATATATATATATATATATATATATATATATATATATATATATATATATATATATATATATATATATATATACATATATTTATTCATTTATTTGAATATTTACATTTTTCGCGATAAGATGCATGATCTTCACGTTGGGCGTGGTATCATGTTTTTTGTGAAAATACTTGATGGGCCTTGAAAAAATGGTGGGACCTAGCATTACCGGGTTCAAAAGTTAATCAACTTTTCAACTGGACAGAAAGGAAGTGTGACAGATGTTCACACGGAACACCTTATTCCACGCATTCTAACAGCTGGCATCGTGGTAAATTATCACGAGCTGAGTTTGATCGAGGCCATTCGGTAGACTGGCGAAGCGATCAACTTGCGACCGATGTGTAGCATCATGATAAACACGACTAGCGGCAGACGAAAAGGCTGTCATTGCCAGGAGGTAGGAGCGAACACCAACCAGCAAATATAGGCTGGCAACCACGGAGCAGCCAACTTAGCCTACTTCAGTCAACTTAGCATAGCGACCAGGTCAACTGCCGTTGACAATGCAGGACACCATGGTTTATCGCTGCAAGCTGGTGACGTGGTGTGCATCAATGCTGGTCACACCCGGGCATGAGGATCAAGGAAGTTTGTCAAGGAAGGGCAAGACCTGGAGAGAAGAACCGTGACTTCACGATGGGAAGGCGAACACGCTGGCCTCGGAAAGGAAGCACGTAAGTTACATCAGTTTTCGGAACATTTTTCAATTAGATGTTCCCACGTTTCCTCACTTTCTTATCATCCCGCTTGGGGGTAGGGCTGTGTGTTGGCGGGTACAGGTCATAAGTGATGAAATGGATGATATTAAATTTGGGACTAGAGCCCCGTCCCAACTGAACAGGATCCTACGCTCCTGTGCGTCAGTGGAGGCTTCAGCAGCTCCCGAGCGCTCACAATAAACACGAGGAGCATCTCAGACACCAGAGCTGACCAGCGGTCTCCCCCACATCCGCACCCCACGCCAAGCGATGCTTATCGGCGAAAACCACACTGAAACATCGCTCAACGGCAAAAGTGCAAAGCAATGTGGCATGGGCGTCGCCATGGGGCGGAACTTGGGGAGGCATCCCCCGGAATTCATGAAGCTTAGCACTGCGCCTTTAACGCTACATTGATAAAATCGATCTAAAAACCCTCCTGACGCCCTTCATCCAAACTTTGTGGCGATGCCCATTCAGTGTGACGACGGCATGCACACACTCCGGGCTGCAATGGAACCATCCCAACATCAGCCAAGATCTTACAGAATCCCACCTCAGCCAGACAGCTCCCGCAGGCAGCGAGCGTACAGACGCTGGAGTCGGACGAGCTCTGCATCTCCACCACCATACAGGTGTACACGAAATCAATGCCATGCATGGGGTGGCACATGGTAAGCTGGGCGCATGGAAAGGTAGCGCCTCTCTGGTCGGAGAAGGGGCCCGCGCAGGAAATCTTGAGTGCAGCACTTAACTGGTGCGTCAGCATCACAGTCTGCCAGTGACGCAACGAGGATTTTCTTATGGGGGAGTGCAAAGCAGAGTGTCATGAAAATGAAAAACGCTTTCGGGGCGCGAATCGCGATGACGAGTTTTGGTTTTGCGTCGTTAATATTTCAAAGCTTCTCGTCTGATCTAGTGTATGTTTGGTTGCTAAGGGCGGTCCTTCGCTTGGGCGGTCCTTCCCTTGGGCGGTCCTTCCCTTGGGCGGTCCCTCCCTTGGGCGGTCCTTCCCTTGGCTGCGTGTCGGCAGTCGGCACAGAGTGAGCGTTGGCTGCTGTGTAGCGGCGGATGGTCGAGGGAGACTGCAGCCAGCAGACTTTGTGTTTCCTCGTGAACGCATCGACAGCGCCACGGGCTTTCAATAGGGACATGATCGCTTGGGGTCCATCCTTTCCGTACAACGCTCACAAGCGTAACGTCAACCCTCGCTGTGCGCGGAAGGGAGGAGGGTCAATTTGACCCTCACAAAGTTTTGTTCCGAGCAAGAACGCAAATGTGTAAATAGACGCGGTGGATGGTACGCTATAGCTACATCCTTGAAAGATAAAAGTTACTTGAACAGTTCTCTATTTCACTGATGGTCGACCTTGCAGGTCAGATCAAGCAGGTCAATGTTGGGGTACAGACGGTCACCCATCTTTCGCCGTAGTATTGGGACGCTGGTTGTCAAACAAGTGTAACTTCGTGCGTCAATGCTGATTATATGCAAACTGAAGACGTACCTTAGCACACGTGAGACGTGCAAATATCAAGGTCACCAGCCCCGCCAAGGTCAAATACCTCGAAATATGTGATGAGCTGTTGGAAATCTACGAAGGCAATGTGGCTGAGGAAAAGGTAGTTGTCGTCACATGCATGCGAAATGTAATATGTAATATATTACATTTTCAATGTCTAGGAACTGGTGGGGGGGGGGAGGCACAACTCACCAAACTAGTTCGATCTGCGCTATACGGAGTTGCTACCCTAATGTCCTAATAACTGACCAATTACAGAGTAGCTAGAGCGCTGCAGAGCCAGCTGAAGACGCGGTTCCTCGGTCTCTGAGACTTTCATGCGTGGAGACACGGCTTTGACATGGTGGGGAGGGGGACCAGGGCCGCGAGAGGTTTGGTCAGGACGGAGAACTAAGCCCCACCACGCTGGTTAGCTTCATCGGCTTCTGGGATTCAGTGTGTATGGATGGATGCACCCTTGTATGGAATTCTAGGACAAATGTACGCAAGAACAAATGTACGTATGGCAAATGTACTTATGGCAAATGTACGTAAGCAAACATATGTAGGCAAATGTACGTATGCGGAAAAGTGCGCATGGGAGATGTGCGTAAGCGCAGATATACGAAAGTGCAAATGTACGAATGGAAAAGTGTGTGAGCAAATGTACGTAAGCGCAAATGTACCAAAGGCTAAATGTACGCGTGGGCAAATGTACACAAGCAATGTACGGCAAGGCAAATGTACGTACGCAAATACATGCATGTGCAAATTTACGTAAGCGCAAATGTACGTATGCGCAAATGTACGTATGCGCAAATGTACGTAGCAGCAAAGGCATGTCAGCGCAAATGCACGTAAGCGCAAATATAAGCATGCACATGGTTATATTTCTGCGTATGCACATATGTACGTATGCATAAATGTACGCAAGCGCGAAAGAGCTCCAGCGCCAATGTACGTAAGCGCAAATGTACGTGAGCGCAAATGTACGCATACGCTAGTGAAAATGTATGTACGTACGAGCAAATGTAGGTACGTTCAAGGAAATGTGCAACAATGCAAATGTACGTACATCAGCTCGTACGCACATTTGCTCTTGCAGACCTTTACGTACTGCTACGTTTACGTATATTTGCGTTTACGTACATTTGCGCATACATACATTTGCACTTACGTACTTTTGCTCATAGGTACATTCGTCACACGTACATTTGCGCATGCGTACATTTGCCATACTTACATCTGCGCTTACGTACAATTACCATACACACCTCGGCGGCTACGTACGTTTGCGTACGTTCATCTGCCATACGCACATTTGCTTTACGTACATTTGTCCGGTTACCCTTGAATGGATATTTTCACTATATCCAAAATTGTTGAAGTATAATTTTGTGGCGATCATTTTCACCATACCAAAATTGTTCAACTATAATTATGTGGCAATCATACATAGCTGATGCTGTTGGGGACATGATAGATATTAATCGGGAAAACCGCCACTTTTCACAATCTGGGACGGACAAATCCCCCGCCAGCCTCGCCAAAGATTACATCCATGGTGACCGTAATCACATATACAGGCTGATGCCGACACATCTGCGTCGACTGGTTCGACGCGCGCCGTCGGCACCACCACTGTTCCGCCTGCCGCGTCACCGCTCTCAGCGCGCATGCGCAGTGACCAGCCAATCAGCGGCGGCGCGGCCTTCTGCTGCGCGTGGCGCGAAACGTCGGCGTCGTCGGCGCGGGCGAAAGCGGTCGTGCGACGATCGCACGTGGTCCGGCGCGCGCCGCGGCGGGAGAGGTTCCGCTATATACCAGGCGGCTCGACCTGCCGGGCCAGTCCGTCCCCAGCCCGGTATCGGCCGGTCACGTGGTGAGCAGTGCGCAGGAACGCCGACGTCGTGGTGTATCGGAACAGCAACAGAGCAGCGCCGGACCCGCCCGAACTCGTCATGCCTTTCAGGTGAGGAATTGGAGCTCGGCGATCGTTGGAGAGAAGACGATGTGAAGCACATGTTGACGCCGTGTATCTCTTCATGTCCATGTTGGATTATTTATTCATCTGACTGTTTATTTTTCTGATTATTTATTTTATCTTAGTATTAATTATCTGATTATGTATTATCTTATTATTTATTTATCTGATTATTTATTTATCTGATTGTTCCTCTGATTATTTATTCGTCGGATTGTTTACTTATCTGATTATTTATTCATGCCATAAATCCACGTTAATAAATCAACCAGTCGGCCCGCGTTAATCAGCACATGGACTGTGCATATTTGGACTGAACCATCCATTCATGCGGCACCCAGGCAAGAGGACGGAAATGATTGACTGATAACTTGCTAAAGCTTAACAACTTGCTATCGACGTTGCATGGGCGTACAATCTTCTCTCTTCATCATGTTGAAAAGCCAGACACCGTTCCTGCTGCTTCACACATGCAGGTACGGTTGAGATCTATCCAGGAATATAGCCCAGCGATTTGTTTTGTTTCTTCCGCAAACATTCCGTGTTGACAGGTGACAGGTTGCCAGGTTGACAGGTGTCTGTGGTTGTCGCTGCCTTTGATAGCGACCAATCGGACTTTGATCATTTGAGCAGGAGAAGAAACCACATCCCAATGTGATGCCAAACAGGCGCTGCAGAAAAAAAACATCTGGAAGCTTAGGCCGCGCCAATCCAACCATAAGCTGAGATCGTGCCAATCCGTCCATTGGGTGAGGCCGTACCAAACCATCCGGAGGCTACGCCATGCCAATCTATACAGAGGCTGAGACCGTGCAGGAGTAGCATTCCCTGCGTATTCAGGATGTATGGATCACGAATGCCGTGATCGGCTCGACTGAATGGTGTCTGGTTGCCGGAATTCTGAATTTTCCTCGACATTCTGCGGTGTTCGCAACGAATTGGGATCCTTGCGAACGAGCCCGTTTCATATTGTTTCGCCTTGGGATTTGTTTTGTTAGATTAGGCGATTCGACCTCCTCAGGGCATTTCGCGCCGACGCCTTGGAATAACAGTTTGTGATTTATTAAAGGCATGTGATTATGAATGTTTGCACGGGGCAGAATATACGATTGTACTTCTAAATTGATTATCTGAATCGATTCTCGAAGGAAGTAATTGGATTACTGATGATTTATAGTGTCCGTAGATTGTGTTAATTGCGCGGGTACTGATATAACACACACACACACACACACACACACGCATTAATCTGCAAGAATACAATTCGTGAACGAACTCTCTTAATATGCACTTGGTGAGCCTTGTGTCAGATCGTACGTAATGTTGTGCCCCTCTCTCCCATTGTTTTAGACGTGAGCGGAGGGGTGTGAAAATTACTGGTGGGGCCCAATGCATGGAGGCAAAGAGCACACAGAGGTCAAGTTGGTTGGAAGGGCTGGCACCATAGCGTCTCATGTTCAGAGAACCAGAAGTTCGTGGGGCCGAGATAAGGATGCTGGAGACAAGGCCCAGGGAAGTATAGGAAAGTATACGAAAGTATAGGGAAGTATAGGAAACTTTACCCATGGCTTCATGTGTGTATGTGTATGGTTGACCCATGGTTATCAAGTGCTCAGATTCTCGCATTTCGATAAGAAGCGGTGAACCGTTAGAAAGACTAAACAGTATAGGCATATGGCATAAAGTAGGTAAGGGTAGCTGGCCACGAAAACAAACGGTTTCCATGGCGACCCGGAGACAAGGCTCAGCTGTAGGAAGGATGGGAGTTTGAGGAATGTGGACAGTCACTCTGACGGAATTAGCATACAGCGCATAACGAGGTCGTGCCAATTCTGCCGAGGTTTTTGGTCGGACACCTCTATGACAGGTGGATTACCACAACTGTTAATTTAGTGGGTACCCGGCCGTGTGCCAGCGCGTGTGATAAAACTGAGGTGAAGTCGAGGAAAGCGAATGTCTCATTCATATTAAACATGGATACTGATGCCTATATCATGTGCTGTAGGTACTGACGCAGGCGGGATATTCCTAAGGAGAGGACCCGACAAAAATACATGTGATGAAATAGAAAAAAGGTTTCGGTGCCCGAAGCGTGGTGAAAATTTAGTGTTTTGCATGTTTCAAATCTCAGAGAAGTATCGTTTGATCTAGTGTATTTGTGTGTGCCACGGGGCTCCCTTAGGCTATTTAGTTTTGCCTGGATTGATGACAATGACATGCTGAATCGTAAACGTTTACCGCCGTCATTGGCTGATATCAGAGTGCTGCAAAGCGGGGAATACATTTGCTCCAAATTAATCGTCCACGGCCAAGCACACCGCCCGGCCTCAGCAGTTCGGTACGTCGCCTCTTTTCACATCAGGCACTTCACTATCAATAGAAGCACAGCCGCCCGACAAAGACCGGCGCCGCGTGTCATGAAGCAAAGCCGACGGCACCCGATTAAAAATACATACTCATTTGCCTCTACCAGTGACCCTCCTGGTGGGTGGTTTCGTCTCAATTTTACCACTTACAACTTACTACACCGATGTGCTTTTAGTTTGCTCCTTACAACTTTTCTATTTTCACGTTGAGATAGTACGTTGCAAGCAGGTCGTTGTGAAGTTACTTCAGTAGTAAATCCGTTTGGTTAGTGTGCCTCACTACTCACCTACAAGTAGTAGGTGAGTAGTGAGAGTTGATTAGTAAATGCTTTCAGACGTCTCGATGTAAGCATACAAGTTACTATCGAGACACCTTGCCAGCACGGCGCAGGTGCACTTTGTGTCGTGATGCCGGACCATTGCAGGCAACTGCAGCAGGGTGTTGGAGAAATAGTTCAACCTCGGCTGTAGCAAATACTAAAACGTCAGTTGTAGATTTATAGAAATAGTCAACTGTAGTTCTTGATTTATGATGCACAACTTCCTAACTACAGAGCTAGAAACTGCGTACACCGACATTCCTCTTTCGGAAGCCGGATCCTCATCAGGTGAGGAGAAGAGCATTCACAGTGTTCAGTACGTACATCCCCTGGCACAGTGTTCAGTACGTACAGCCTCTGGCACAGTGTTCAGTACGTACAGCCCCTGGCACAGTGTCCAGTACGTGCAGCCCCTGACACAGTGTTCAGTACGTACAGTTCCTGGCACAGTGTCCAGTACGTACAGCCCCTGGCACAGTGTCCAGTACGTACAGCCCCTGGCACAGTGTTCAGTACGTACAGCCCCTGGCACAGTGTTCAGTACGTACAGCCCCTGGCACAGTGTTCAGTACAGCCCCTGGGACGCCGTGCACCGGACCTACTCAGGATTGGGCCGCAAGTTAAGCACTGGAGGTGCAGCGGTGGCGGGTGTGACCAGATCGACGCTTCGCCGGACTTGGTTGCATGCATTATTCATCTGGACCATGTTGGATGAAACCCGGACCATAATGTATGTGTGTGTGTGTGGGTGTGTGTATGTGGGTGTATGTAGTGGCGGTGGTGGTGGTGGGTGGGTGGCATCGATGGGTATATTTAGAGACACGAAGTTTTTTTGTGAGCGCATCGATGGTTTGAACAGGCAGACAAATACTACTACACAAAAAGTGCGCTCAGCGTGGCCCCAGAAATAACGTCAATGCTAGTGACTTGACATCGCCCCATCACATTTTTGTTGGAAAGTTTCTCGGAGAAGCGCCGTAAACTTGCTGGATGTCGGCGCGCTGTCTCGGGCTTGCTTACGGTGGCCGCGAAAATAGACCGCCGTGTGGGAAGTTCAATCCACCATCCACAGCAAAAGCTCGAAGTTGAAAAATACTGGCTCGCACTTGCAAACCTCAATTGAAATTGTATGAGATGCGCTCACCGTATGGCGGTAAGATAACGTCATGTACTCAAAAGTGAATTCACTGCATGGCGAGTTGGAAAATAAACATACGGGAGGCGCAGAAGAGGGCGGGATTGCGGCTAATGACAGTCCCAGATGGCATATGGAACGACGCCATCACCCTCCCATTTCATGTGAATAACATTGAAGACTGGGCAACACATCAGATTGCTTGAAGTTGGATTGGTGGTAGTTTTTCAGGCATATGTATTTATGTATTATGCATACATATTATACATATTATACATATTATGTATATATATATATATATATATATATATATATATATATATATATATTATACTTTGTATATATATATATATATATACATTATCATATGTGCATGCGTGCATATGTTCAGGTATATGTTGACCGGATTCCACCTGCTAAACCTCTGAGCGGCTTTGGAAGTAATATATAAATCCCTGGCCAGAATCGATATTGTTGTCACTACTCTGGATGAGAGTCGTCCCCATATTACGTGTTCTTATTTCGCACCTACATTTCATATGCGACTGCAAGCATTTTCCCTACCTGCACACCGTTATTACTTAAGGTTGTCCAGGATAACATAGATACGACCCGCTTCACATAAGTTTGATAAATCGTTGACCATAAATGGAACACTGTTGTCTGTTGCAATTTTGACAGATTATTTGCCATCGGCATTACCTGGCACTGCACTGTATCATCGACAATTGATTTTCTTTTCGAGTTTCAACCTGTGTGAATTACATTTTTAATTTGACGCGGAACATTTTGGACAGTGAACCACGACTGCAATGTCCAAGGTGCTCAGCCCGCTCTGTGGATCCTCACGCGCGCCCCCAGAAGTCACGTGGTCCAGACGTCTCGTGCGCGGCGGCACCTCCGGCCGCGCGGATTCGCGACTCGTCGCCACACCGAACCGCTCACCGACAGGCAGCCGTCACGCGGAGACGCGTGGCAGCGCATTAAAGTAACCCATCCTGGCGCCACGCCCAGCCGCGGCGCCGCGCGTGCACCGTTACAACGCCGCGGCGCCGCACACCGTCACGTCACGTCACGGCCACGGTCGGCAAGGCCGTTGGATTGCTGCGGCCGGCGCTGGTCGATGAACTTCATCTGCCGGTGCGGCCCGCCGGCGCGCCGTTTTCCCGCGCTTGGCGGCCGACACGGTGGCGGCGCGGCGCCAACACCCGTGCCGCACGCCGCCGCACGCACGGGCCGCTGGCGTGCTCGGCCACTGGCGTGCTCGGGCCGCTGGTGTGCTGGGGCCGCTGGCGTGCTCGGGCCGCTGGCGTGCTCTGGCCGCTGGCGTGCACGGGCCACTGTCGTGCTCGAGCCGCTGTCGTGCTCGGGCCGCTGGCGTGCTCGGGCCACTGGCGTGCTCGGGCCGCTGGTATGCTCGGGCCACTGGCGTGCTCGGGCCACTGGCGTGCTCGGGCCGCTGGTATGCTCGGGCCACTGGCGTGCACGGGCCACTGGCGTGCTCGGGCTACTGGCGTGCTCGGGCCGCTGGTATGCTTCGGGCCACTGGCGTGCACGGGCCACTGGCGTGCTCGGGCCACTGCCGTGCTCGGCGCCAGCCGCTCCTGATGACGCCAGATGCGCCAGATGGCGCCGCTGCGTGTCCAGCGCGAGTCTCCTGAGTGTTCAACGCGAATTTTGCGAGTTTCTTCAAAGTGCGGGATCCCAGTTCTGTGAGGCGCCACCATAGTCACGTGGTGTACATTGGTGGATAAGTGTGTAGGTGTCCAGGGGTGGTTTTCTATGAAATGCAACCGTCTGTGAGCACTTTCAAGGGCACCTCCCATGTGGCTGTCAAGGGTACCTCCCATGTGGCTGTCTGCTAAGCTTCACAGTGTTCTGCAGCCTTCAGGGGTGCACAGACGCCCATTAATGAGTGCAACCGTCACTCCGCAGTCGTGTACAGGCGGGGGCACGTCCCAGTTATAAATGATTCGTCAAATTGGGTGGATCATACCACTTTCTGGACACTGAGTCGACATCCTTCCCCGAGAAGTATTGACGTGCTTCTTGGTGCGTGCTTGGTGCGACTTCATGCCTCATTTCCAACAGTATCCCGTTTGCAAGTATCATGCTTGTGCTCATCATAACGGATCCGAAATCGTGATAGCGAACATCCCGTAGGACAATTCCAGTCAAGAGGATTACATATGATGTGCCATGTTATGCAATGCTAATTTATGGCCGGGACATTTGCATCGTTACAGTTGATATCGGTATCCCAAATCAGGTACCTCTCAAAACAATCTAAATGGACAGCTAGGCGTAGGCAATGATCTCAGAACTGGGTTTTAAGGGCCGAATTATTTTAAACAGCATTATCTCCATGGCAATTTCGATATCCTGCTGTATCCTCGTTTCGACATCTCACACCTAACGAGAAAGCATTACTTTCACAATGTCGCATGCTGCAAGCGCGACTATGTCAGTAACCATAGTACCCGGGAGACAAAAAGCGGGACAACCAGTACACCCTGTACCCTGTGCCCTGGTACCATCTGCACGTACAGAAAACGTTGCCGTCTATGCCGTTGAATGTTGCAAAGCGTATGTACGTACGTGCGGACGTACCATTACACACTCCGGGCACGATTTTGCAATTAAAACACGCTATGGGTCCTTGTTGGTCCCTGTATCCCTGTGGGGTCCCTGTGGGGTCTCTGTGGGGTCTCTGTGGGGTCTCTGTGGGTGGTGCACACTGTCGTGTTTGTTCATCTGAATGCTCATGTGATTGCAAGGCAATACGGCATTTCCAGTTGCTCCGTGACGCCCCTGTTAGGCACTCCTGTTGTACACCTCTCTGTGATACGTCTCTGCGACACTCCTGTTTGAGGCTCCAGTGCGACACTCCTGTGCGACACTCCTGTGCGACACTCCTGTGCGACACTCCTATTTGAGGCCCCAGTGCGACACTCCTGTGCGACACCCACCTGTGACGCCCGTGCGCAGCACTGCTCTGCGATGCTTGTGTTCCCGGAGCGACGGAAGCTGGGTCGTAGCCTGCATACCGTCCGGCGGACACGTGATATTGGGACGATATTCATCCAGGACAGGTACAGCAACATTGATTCTGGCCAGGGATTTGCATGTTACTTCCAAAGCCGCTCGGAGATTTGGCGGGTGGAATTCCTGACCGGATCGTAGGCTGCGCGCCGTCCGGCGGAGACTGGGCAGCAGAGATTGCGCCGCTGGTCTCACCCGGGCACTTCGCAGTGCTAATTACGTCGTGAACACTGAACAGCTGCACGCGGGTGCTGCACTACCAGCTCAAGTGGTCACACCTTGACGCATCCAAGGGCGGGGATGGGGAGGCGGCACGAAGAGCGGGCCACAAATTAAACTGATTTCAAAGCGAATCTTGCGTCCATCTGCAAGCTGTGCAAAATTCAGCACATCCTATGAACAAAGCGACGCTGTACAATGCTTTCTACACCCGTACCCCCACGCAAACTTTGACCAGGGGAGGTAAGGCCAACTTCAGGGGAAAGCAGGCAAACGCCACGCAAGCTTCGAGTAGTCTAGGGGCTAAGTTGCCCGTCTCACAATCGAAAGGTTTGGGTTCGAGTCTCGCCTGCCGCTACTCTTCGTCCGCGGCCAATCGGGGTGAGGAGACTGACGACACTACGTGACTCAACGGTCGATGTGTCGTAAAGCCAATACCCAACCAGTAAACTTCGAGGCAGTTTGTGTGATCTGAAGATTACCCGCCCAGAGCGAGTTGAGGACGAGTGCCGTCCCCCGCCGCTGAGTGCCGACTACTTCGCCGGAAGACCTTGTCGAGCGTCCGCCCGGGAATTGGACGAGCCGGACACAGAGCGAGCCGCAACAATACAACAATGACGAGCCACGGCCTGCCGTAACGACGCGGAGCTTCCCGGAACGGAGCGACCGTCAGACTCGCACTTAAGTCCCCGTGCACATTGAGACCGTTCCACGGGCGGTAAGTGTTGCAGCTACTCGACGGGCACGGCGCACTCCCACCGTTCCGTGCACGGACAATGACACACGGAGCCCCGCAGCTGCGTATCGCTTTGCACCGAGCGTAATGGCGACCGCTTCTTTACGAGCCGGCGCCGTTGCGCCGACAGCCTTGCCGGCCGCTTGACTTCTGACCGCTCGGTCGCAGTCGATCAAAACCGTTCCTTCGCCGCCGGCCGATGTCGGTCAGGAAATAACCGCGGGCCCGGCGGCGCGGGCCGCCCGCGGCAGGCCCGACGAAGAGGCCGCCAGACGTCCTTGGTGTCGGTCTCGGTCGCTACTCGGACCGGAGTGCGCACGCGACTCACTGGGCACCCTGCCGCGGCAGCGCGCGCTGTGGGCGGCACACTGCGACGAAATACTGCCGCCCGTGGCCGCCCGGTTTTTGCCCGGGCCGGCGGTGATTGACGCTGTGCTACGCGTTACGCAACGTCCGCCGTCGCAACTGCTGCGGATTTGTCGCAGCGCACGCAGTTGTGAAACGCTGCGACATGCGCAAGGCCGTAATTAACCAATTAGCATCTCTACAATCTGTGAGCCGGTAAGAACTTGTCGCTGACGCTCTATAGCCCGACATATCTTCACTAACCAGGACTCGGGAAATGCATGACGAAATAACTTGCTTAATTGCGGCTTACGTCAGGAGAAAATTGCGTTAATTGACTTTCAGGCGCCGGTGCTTTGTCTACGGCGAGCCGGCTGTGCCGCGGAGGAGAATTGAAAGTGGTGTATTACGAAGAAAACTCGCTCTCCAACAATGGTGCACCTTATTGTATCGAATAGAGCGACAAGCCGCCGAGCATTCGTCCGTTCCCTGCACCGTGTAGCAAGGTATTGATATGGATACTGCAGTGGCCCACAATTCCTGCTCATGCTGGTCTTATCCATTGTCAATTTTCCACATTGGACACTGACCAGGGGTGGATCCAAGAGGGGCACCAGGGTCATGCTCCCCATGGAAAGTGGAGCCCCTTTGACTGAAAATGCGGCCCGCAGAACGCTCGTAGTCCATCCCTTTCTACTTTGTCGGCCGAAGGCGTCCTGAGAAGAACAGGCGCCCCTCTTGGAGCGCTCCAGTACAGCACCTTAAACGTCTCTCGATCAGTGGCCCCTTCCGGCGAACTGGCGCCCTTCTGGGAACTGGCGCCCCTTCCGGGGAACTGGCGCCCTTCCGGGGAACTTGGGCCCTTCCGGCGAACTGGCGCCCTTCTGAGGAACTGGCGCCCTTATGGGAACTGGCGCCCTTCCGGGGGATCTGGCGCCATTCCGGCGAACTGGCGCCCTTCTGAGGAACTGGCGCCCTTATAGGGAACTGGCGCCCCTTCTGGGGAACTGGCGCCCCCGGGGACGGCCCCCTTCCGGGGAACTGGCGCCCTTCCGGGGAACTGGCGCCCTTCCGAGGAACTGGCGCCCTTATGGGGAACTGGCGCCCTTCTGGGGAACTGGCGCCCTTCGGGGTGGCCCGAACGGGGAACGCCCTTCCGGCGAACTGGCGCCCTTCCGGGGGATCTGGCGCCCTTCCGGCGAACTGGCGCCCTTCTGGGGAACTGGCGCCCGTTCTGGGGGAACTTGGCGCCCTTCTGGGAACTGGCGCCCTTCCGGCGAACTGGCGCCCTTCTGGGGAACTGGCGCCCTTATGGGGAACTGGCGCCCTTGTGGGAACTGGCGCCCTTCTGGGGAACTGGCGCCCTTCTGGCGAACTGGCGCCCTTCCGGGGAACTGGCGCCCCTCTAGGCGAGGGCCCCGATCAAAATTCCTTGATCCATGCCCAGCATCAGCCGCATAGAAATGGATCCCTTGTTGCTCCAGAGTGATTCGCTTGCTGCATCGCTTCTCCAGTGAACCCCAGCGACATCCGCGACCGGTCGACAGGGCAGGCCTGCGATGCCACATCGACTGCCCGCGTGGTCCAGCTAGCTTGTCCTCGTCCATCTCTCCCTCGTACATTTTAGCACACTTTATAGTATCATGGTAGCTACGTTTCCCGCGCTGATCATGCCGGACTACAGATCGTTTGCTCTACACACACGCCAACGGTACCACCTCCGGACACCATAAGCAGCTTATCTTGAAGGCATGCATTTTCCACTAAAACATCCACGGGTTACTAATTATCAGTTTGTTAATTATCAATGCCCCAACTCTTATTTAGCTGAGAAGGGTGCCCTCGATAAATGTTCTGACACAATGACATAGCGCAATGCGAGTGGTATGATTTAGCGGATCACATCAGCACAGTGTCGTGCGGCTCTTCTCAAGAAAACAAACACATTTAGCCGGTGGCCTCCAAGCTTTCTCCGCTTTTCTGTTAATCAAACGCTGTTTATGGACATACTCCGTGACAAGGTAGGAGCGCTGTGTAACTCGAAGAAACGCGCATTACTCGTGCGATTTAATGAATGTAAACATTGTTGTTAGATTGGAGGACTTTTAGGCAAAGAGGATAGATAGTTAATTATTAGGGTTTTGGGACGCATTAGACAGAGAGGAAAATAGGACACAACCAGGTAGCACCGTATGCCGTTTACACCGTCAGATTCAGTGCTCAAGCAATATTGATAGCTTCAAATCATTTATAAGGTGCGCTTAGTTGAACTCCAGATCACGCTAGGTCGTTTTTGGTCGCCTCC
>JAOTOL010000941.1:0-40000 GCA_034440575.1 Imbricaverruca yamaguchii
ATGGAGGTACGTAGAATGTACGTATTCCTAGTTATTTGGGCTTAGGGGCGCTTCGACTGCTTCGCTCATATAGCGGCCAAGAATGTACGTGTTCAAGTAGGTATGCATTTGTAGGCTAAAAATCCTTGTAGGATCTGGCGTCTATTAAAAAATCTGGTCGATTTAGTTTGTTTTCCATTAAGTCCTTAATCCATGTAATGATACAGCTTCAGTCCCATGGTATTGCAGGTAGCATCTTGAAATGGATAGTGTTGTGGCTTTCAGATAGACAGCAAAGAGTAATGCCAAATGGTACAAAGTCATCATGGCAAAATGTTCTTAGTGGAGTCCCCCAGTGGTCAGTACTGGGGCCATTACTGTTCATTATATTTGTAAATAACATTGAAAGTGGCCTAAGCAGTCAAGTTTTGAAATTTGTGGATGATTTGAAGGTCTTTAGGGCAATACCAGGTTAAGATGATCATATCTCGCTGCAAAAAGACTTAGAGGAATTGTGAAGTGGTCCGAAGAATGGCAAATGAAATTTAATTTTGATAAGTGCAAAATCATGCATGTTGGTAAGCAGCATATGAAGGCTCCATACTTGATGGGTGGCCAAGTGTTATCAGTGACTCAACAGGAGAAGGATTTAGGTGTTATTCTAAAAACAAAACTGGGGACATCAGAACAGCCCAAGGAAGCCAGGAAGAAGGCACTGATAATGCTCGGGGCAATAAATAGGAATGTATCATACAGAAGTGAGGAAGTGATCAGGAAGCTTTACTGTGCATATGTCAGGCCACATTTGGAATACTGCATCCAAGCTTGGTCTCCTAGCTATGAAAAAGATTGTTGGCTTTTAGAGAGAGTACAAAAGAGGGCTATACAAATGGTTAATGGCACAAGCAACCTGGCATATGAGGAAAGATTGAAGAAATTGAATATGTTTTCACTTAGATATAGAAGGCTGAGAGGAGATCTCATCGCGGTCTTTAAATTTGTCCATGGTCTGGAGAGGGGATATCTTGGGGAAATGTTTTAATTGAGCAGAAATGATGCAATTAGAGGTCATAAATTCAAAATTAAAGTTAACCACAGCAGAACAAGGTTAAGACAGACTTCCTTCACCAACAGGGTAGTAGAACACTGGAACCAGCTGCCAGAAAACATTGTCAGTAGCAGCACATTGAACATCTTTAAAAACAGCATAAACAATCATTATAAGAATAGAGGGCTTGCTTTTCAGTATTACAGGGAGGGGTGATTGACAGATTTGGTGGGCAACTGGTTCAGTGTACAGAGTGCAACCAAGAAGGGCCCTTGCGGCTCATAGTTGCACTAATCTTTTAAAGACATAAAGCCACAAGAACATAAGAACATCCACTAAGAACATTTTGCCATGATGACTTTGTACCATTTAGCATCACTCTCTGCCGTGTATCTGAAAGCCACAACTCTATCCATTTTAAGATGCTACCTGCAGTACCATGGGACTGAAGCTGTATCATTAACCGTGTATGGGGTACCTTGTCAAAGGCTTTACTAAAGTCAAGATATGCTACATCAACCTGATTTCCCCGATCAAATTGTTCTGTGGCGAAGTTCAAAAAGTCCAAGAGGTTTGTGAGACACGATCGTCCTTTTCTAAACCCATGTTGAGTATCTTGAATCAATCTGCTACCTTCCAGATAATTAACTATTCTATCCTTGATAACTGATTCGAGTACCTTGCAGACGAGGGATGTGAGACTTACTGGCCTATAGTTTTCAACTTTCCATCTTTCTCCTTTCTTGAAAATAGGAACTACTTGCTCAGCTCCTCAACCATCTCACTATCCTCACCCAATGTAGTCCCGTTTACTTCCAGTGGACCAATTGTGCTAGCAACTTTACTCAGCTTGTAGAAACTAAAGAACTTTTTACTGTCCCCATTACAGTTTCTAGCTAAATCCAGTTCTTTTGCTCGCTTTGCTGCTCTGGTTTTTTGCTTCACAGTGTCTCTAGCTTTTCGATACGCCTTTAGATTAACGACATTTGAGGCTTCTTTAAAGACTTTGATGTCTTTATGTGTGTGCGATTAGGGTTTTAGGGAGCACCGACCATGGTTGATCATTTAGCACCCAAAATCCTTGATCCAAGTATTATCAGAATACTTGTATTGTGATGCAATGTGAGAAGACAAGTACCGTTGGTAAGGACCACTCTGATAAAACCTAATCAAATGACCTCAAAATGCAAAAAAAAAACATCCTCCTCTGAATATCGCTCTCAACGTTCTCTCATAATTTTTGACTTGGCCGCCTGGAGAAACGGGTTTGGCCAGCCAGATTCTCCAGCACAAAAAGAAAGTGTCGCCATTCTCTTGAGCAAACGGTGTTTCAGCTTTGATTTTCAAAGTGCGTGCGGGTTCATAATAAGCCATGCTGTTCTGATCACAAGCACGCAGCGAGCCAACCTGTGTATTGGTCAACGCATAGGAGCACGCTGCCCGGTGTGACCCTGCCTCGGGTACCACTCAGCAGCCACCTGGCGACGGCGCTAGGAACCGGGTCATCACACATGCCCGACAAAACGACCTCCTCTCACCCTGATGACACCTACGACGTGCGACGCGATCTTCTGGCCCCCGAAACTGGCCGCCCGTCTTCCATTCCGAAACGCTCCCCGTATCAGACGGACAAAATATGTGCCATAAAAACTGTTAAACTCGGCGATACCGGTCTCCGCCCGGCCGCGCCCCATCCCGGCGCCGTTTGCCGGCCATTTCGGAAATGGCAGTGGATTTGAGAGTGGGTTTTTACGGCGCCGTTAGCGCTAACGTGTGTTGGCCGCCGACCGGCCGGTCGCCAAAACACATCGTGGCCGCGCGCACCGCCGCAGATCGGATAATCAGCCGCGCCGGCGCGAATATCAACGGCTGGTAATGCTCGGCCGGCGGCCGCGACGGTCGCGGCGCGCCACATTTGGCGCCGGCCGTGATAGAGCGGACGGTGCGTGTAATTGGACACGAGATCTGCGGCGAATACGGCGCCCCTCCCCTCACTGTCGGCCTCGCGCCTGTGCGCTCCCAGCCAGCGGACGGACGGGTCGCACGGCTGGCCCGGCCCGACAAGAAGGGAGCCGACACGCCAGCCGATAAATGTTCTCCGACGGCGTGGCCACTGCGACGTGTTCCCCAAGTCAGGAGCAGTGCGACCTCGCTGTTTTGGGTCACTGCTGATGGGACAGAGTAGACGGGCAGAAGTATGACCCGTGAGAGTTCAACGGATCCGGGTTTGTCTGCAGTTGAGAACACATGGACTGGCAGCGCTGGCCCTGCAGTCATCTCCAAAAATATCTGCAGGCTGTCTGTACTTACCACACATGCCAAGTTGCCTTGCTTTTCAACGTTCCTTAACTGCAAGAGAGATTGTCCAATTGACGGATCTGAGAAGAGAAATGTACATACCTGACAAGGGAGTTATTGATATATTCACATGTCAGACGTACTGACATGTTGATTGGCCTGACATGTTTACATGCCTGGCATATTGGCAGGTCTAACAAGAGATAATGTTCAATGGACAGGTCGGATTAGGCTTGGCCTAGATAAGGAAGTATATTTATTACCTGTGCTCCTATGGTTAGCCATCGTTAGGAGTGCCATGCACATTATTCATTGATGCAGCACATGATTAAGTATTTGTTGTCAAAACCAGGTTTGAAATTCGATATGAAAGTGACCAATTGCTCGTGAAAAGGGTCTCAGTTTCATTGCAATCAACACACGAGTATGAAATGGTGACAGTTGAAAATTCGTGATGATATCGGCAGGTAGGAGTTAAAAAAGGTTTCCAGCGAGTTCTATGCCACTTTGCACTCAACTCTAGAATGACGAAAACAAATTAAGTACGAAAAATAGACTACAGTTCTTGTTCGAAAAAACCCGTAGTCCGCCTTTGAAAAATGGCGGAATTAATCATTTTCAGTTTGCCATTTCCTGACATATCGATGCTTTTAGTTTCATTGCGATCAACATACGATTATAAAATGGTGACAGCTGAAAATTCGTGATGATATTGGCAGGAAGGAGTTAAAAAATGTTTCCAGCGAGTTCCATGCCACTTTGCATTCAACTGTAGAATAGTTTGAACTCTAATGATGCATTGATCGTCCCCATGTTGAAGGCATGGGTGCGTAACCATGCGTCAACCTAGGTGGGCTGAGCTAACGTGGCCTAGCGTACTGTGTTTCCTCAACCCTCTTCACTCACTTCAACCGCATCGTACTAAAATCATACGGGCATGGAAGCGCACTCCTGCCTGCATATGAATTCGTAGGAGCGTACGATTATGAACATCTGCGACCATCTCGGCCAAGGGTCATTTTACAGCACGCGATAAACATAGCATGCCCTAAGCATAGTACTCGTTTAGCATAGCACATGTTAAACATGGTGTGCGTGTCTGTGTGTTTGGCCAGCCTGCCACCGTGTGGTGATGTCGGCTGCTCTTGTTAAGCATGGCTCGCACTGAACATGTATTTTTTACGACAGAATGCTGTACCTCAACATCGCTAAAACGCATGCGCTACTTGTTCTTCAGATACTCGGTTGCTACACGATGTTCAAGTGTTCAGGTGTCCTGGTGATGTAACTGCCTGCAATGCTCAATCACTGTGGCTATGCCCCCTCCCACATTAGACCCCATGCCCCCCCACTACACTCCAACTGGCACCGTCTGGAGTGGCAACTCTTCCTTACTGCATCATCTTCGGCCTTCGACCAGCCCTACCACTCAATCTCTGCAATCCCACACAGCTTTGCTCATATCATCGCTGCTCACCTCACTTACAGCTTCAAGACGTTCTTAAGTCTACTTCGGCACCGCTCAATAAGTCAGATTTACTCCTGCTCCCTTCATATAAGTCTCTTGCCATAGTCTTCATACACTCTTACCCCCTCATCCAGTGCCAACACAGCTACATGTACTACATGTACATACATTCCTACAAATACACATAGACGGCCGATATCATCACACGGTGACTTGCCAAACTCACTCACTTACTCACTTACTCACTCATTCACTCACTCACTCACTCACTCACTCACTCACTCACTCACTCACTCACTCACTCACTCACGCACACACGTACACATACATATATATGCATATTTATATATATATATATATATATATATATATATATATATATATATATATATATATATATATATATATATATACATATACATGTGTGTGTGTGTGTGTGTGTGCGTGTGTGAGTGAGTGAGTGAGTGAGTGAGTGAGTGAGTGAGTGAGTGAGTGAGTGAGTGAGTGAGTGAGTGAGTTTGGCCAGTCACCGTGTGATGATATCGGCCGTCTCTGTGTATTTGTAGGAATGTATGTACATGTAGCTGTGTTGGCACTGGATGAGGGGGTAAGAGTGTATGAAGACTATGGCAGGAGACTTATATGAAGAGAGCAGGAGTAAATCTGACTTATTGAGCGGTGCCGAAGTACACTTAAGAACGTCTTGAAGCTGGAAGTGAGGTGAGCAGCGATGATATGAGCAGAGTTGTGTGGAGTTGTAGAGATGGAGTGGTAGGGCTGGTCGAAGGCCGAAGATGATGCAGTAAGGAAGAGTTGCCACTCCGGACGGTGCCAGTTGGGGTGTAGTGGGGGGGGTAGAGTTGGAAAAGTGGCCCTTTTTTGGAACTTTTTCCATCCAAAGAATTGTACACTCCGGAAAAAATACACTCCTTGCATTGCTGGATGAAGACATGCTTAACTAGCAAGACAGCTAGATGTCATTATACAATAGTGATAACTTGGGTGGAGAGAAAGATTCAGTCACACTGGGTCTCCTACCACATACAGTTGCCAGTATAATTGAGGATAATACACATTTGTTATTTCAGGTCATCTGTGGGGACATTCCAAGAAAAGGAAGGAGTGGAGCCGAAAATGAGATGCCAGCCAGATTGGAAGAATATCAGCTTGCTAGCATGCACAAGTACAACAGATGTCAACAGATTGCAAAATATGGATCACTGCAGTCTGAATATGATCTTAATGCCACTAAACATTCCATATTTCATAACATTCCATCTTCCATATCATTCCATAACATTCCATTTGTGCATGTGTGATTTCTGGTGAAGTGCAGGTGAGTTCATAAACAGCCACCAACGCATTCATGTGTATGTTCTCCATTTGTGGAAAAACCTCAGAACAGAGTCCAGATGTGCCCAGAAGAATGTATGGATGAACACCAAAAGCTAGAGTGGCATCCACACAACTGGTAAGCCACAAAGTGTAGCACTTCCCCCAAATCCCCAAAATACTGGTGGATATGAGCCATGTTTTGCCACAGCATAGGCATTTTCATGGGCACTAGTACTTCTCCACATACGTTTTACACACATTTTATCTCCATGAAGCGTACAAAGGTATCAGGTTTGGCTAAGTTATGCTAGATTAGCTTTTTTTGTAAGTTAGCCATTTTTCAAATTCCTTTGGGGATAACTCTGGATTATATTTTTTTAAAAAAGTTTTTAAATAAAAAAAACACTCAGGTTAGCATAGGCTGTTTGGTTAGAATAGGCCATTTAGTTTTAATTTTTAAAGGAAACAATTTCTTATAAAATTTCCATTCAAAGAAGCTTTCTTGCATCCAATTAGGCCGAAGCTTTTCTCTTCACTTTTGACATTACATTTCATGGTATATTTCCCAACCAAACTCGAGCCACTTTTTATGGTGTCATTTTGCTACCCAACTGCACTTGCAAAAAATATGTGTGGTCACATCAAGTAAGTACCTACATTATGAACACATTCATAAACATTGCATGAAAAATAAATTTCAAGAAATAAAATCGCCTTAACTCGTCCCGTCTCGGGGGGGGGTCTTCAACCGCCCCCCCCTCAGGTTTTTCGCGGATAGCGGAAGAACGGCGTGGGATATGGCGCCCAAATTTGGCATACCATTTCCCCATCAATTTGGCATGCTGATTAAAAATTTTCGGTTAGGTCATCTAAGGTCAACGAGTTAGTCAAGGTCAAGTGAGGTCACCTCCAAAAAACGTTCAACCAGTCGTCACGCTTTAACGGATACAGATATTTTAATGAAACTTTCAGCGTTTGCTTATCTTTACAAATGCAACAAAACGTACTAGTTGATTTTTTTTTCGTTTTTGACTACATACAAATTTTGCATATTTGCCATATTGCAGTTCAAATGGAGGATTCTGGAAAAAGTAAGCATTGTTTAAAAGTGCAAGTTGACTTCCAACAACGTTTCTCGGTCTGTTCTACCCTTTGGAAAAGGGAAATTAAAGAAAACTTGAAAACTAAAAATTTCTCAATAAAAAAACATTTTTGGGGGGACAAAACAAATTGTAGCCATGGTCGATATCGCTGGCCTTTTCTCATTCCAAATACATTTTATTTTTCATATATCCCACAAAATGAACTCCCACAGTAAACAAAAAAATGTAAGTCGTGAAAAGCCGTGAAAATATATCCGCCTGGTGACGTCACTTTCGGGTGGAATTTTTTTTAAGTGTGGCCCCGGACCCTACTCGTCGAGCGCTTTCCGATGACACCTCTTTCATTTTCGTGCGATGCTTAGTTTGTATTTTAGAGGGGGGTCTTCAACCCCCCTCCCCCCTGAGACGGGGTGTGAGGATTTGACCGGAAAGACGGCGCGGGTTAAACTACAAATTTGTCCATTCCGAAAGTCTGTGACCGGAAGTGCTAAAAGTGTAATGGTATTCAATGGAGAATGGGGACAGGAGGCACCTAACAATTCCCTGAACATTTCATGAATGCACAAATAATGTTTGAATGCATGCATATCTATAGTATCTGGAAAGTCAGTAGGCGGTTTCACGCGTGCACTAGCGGGAAGTAATCGTCACGACATCCCAATGGCGATGTCAGACTATATTAATTACGTTGATCTGAGAACTTTTAAACTGGAGATTGGACCACGTTAATATATTAATAAACAGCCAGAGGATCTCCAGTTACCGAATATCACAAGTTTTTGGACTAGCAATAGCTTGTTTATGCACAAACACTGAAAATATGTACCTACCTCCGCTCCTGGAAAGTCATCTAGTCGGAAATCTGGAAGTCAGACCGAGGGAGCCTGACTTCGAAGTAAACTCGATGACAACAGCTGACTGTCGAATTTAGCGGTCTTCAAATGCCAAGTTTTCCGGTCAGTTGACCGCTCTGATCTATATCGCCAACCATCTCCAACTGCGGTAAATGATTGGCTCTGTACAATTGCTATGACGAATCATAATCCAGGTTTAAAAAAATGACGTCACCATTTGTGCTCCGATTGCATCATTTACGGCTGAAATATGGTAAGTAAGCTAACAGATAAGTTAGTCTCAGATGCGCATATTTTGGACGTATTTCGGTCTTTAGGGTACTGTTGTGAACAGCTAATTATTTGTTCTTTCTTTCGAGTATGATGTTCAAGGGCAGGGTACAATTGGTACCCCCTCCCCCCCCCCGCAAGTTAGGAAATATGGGGCAAAATAGTGCACCATAATACCCAAATGCAAAAAGATACCTTTTGTATTAGTATTTCAACAAAAAATATGGTTTTTGTGAATTGTAACAGCTCCCTTTTAACAAGAATTCAATTGTTTTGCTGCCATGTACTGTGATTGATACGTCGATTTAACAACTGAACTGCATATGTTGAAGGGAATGCACTAGTTTTAAGAAAGTATATGATGGTTATTATGAGAAGCGAGTGGGTATGATGACAACCGTGATATGGCAGGTATTTGACAACTGGTTTCTGTTCTTAAGTGCAATTAAGGAAATGCTTGTGCTGGATGCATGCAAGTTATATGAGCATTATCTAGAGTGATGAAATTTTGAACAAAAAATATATTTTGTTTCTTTCCAACAATGTACAAACTAATCAAGTTTTACAGACTTGTGCTTTTATGGTGTCCCTGCATAGGGGAAGATGGGGTTTCTGGACACTTAAGGCAGGGGATGGGTGCTGCATGACCAAAAGAGTCAAAACACCATTGACCCCCAATAACTAACCAACCTGGACACTTAAGGCATGCAAGAAATTGGAATAGCTCTACTGCTGCATCTGTATGGCTGAACCAGTCATTGTACTGTATTTACTGAACACAAAAATGGACAGGCTATCCATATTCAAGAAATTCCGTTCAATGAAAATCCTCTAACCAGTTGCAAAGAGCAACTTTAAAACAATTATTTTGTAGTGGTGTGCTGTGTTCTGAACACAAATGTTGTGCAGGATTACCTGTTGTAGCTATAGCTGTGGTATAAGCTATTAGTAGCCATTAAAAATGTTGGTGTAATTGGCGTCCGGCATATATATATATATATATATATATATATATATATATATATATATATATATATATATATATATATATATATATATATATATATATATATATATATATATATATATATATATATATATATATATATATATATATATATATATATATATATATATATATATATATATATATATATATATATATATATATATATATATATATATACATAAATATACATGTGTATATATATATATATATATATATACATACATACGCACGGTGCCCTGGTGTTTCCTAGTTTTCACGTTTGCAATGGTTGTCTGGTGCTCACTGGTGCCCCCTGGAAAACGTGAACCTCACTTTGAGTTAATTTATGTCCACTCGCCCTGGTGCATAGTTTTTACAGTCTCAGTTCCGAAGTTAGAAGAGCTAGGTAGTTAGATTCGTACCTATCTCCAAAGTTAGGTACGGATTATTTGCTGAGAAAAACAATATTAGGGAAGAACAATGCACTGGCAATAGCTATGATCGGTTTTCACTTCGCCAGCTGAGCAAGTTATCTCCCCCTCCGCCGGTGGCACTGGCACTCCCCATCACAGTCTGTGACATTCGACATATTGACAGTGATCACCACAACTCCGCCCGCCCGTCAGCCGGCGTGACGTCATCGCCAGTCAGCTGACAGCCGACAGTTGGCGCGGCGGGTGGACGATGGGCGGCTCGTCACATCAGCAGCGGCCGCCGGACACTCAGTCATCCGCTTTCTTCTGAATCGGAGGCGACAGCGGCACTGGTCCGCGCGCTGACACCGACGGTAAATCAAATCCGCAGTAGATCGGCAACCGACGTCAGCTGATGACGTACGATAAATCAAAACGATCGTAAAATGCATCAGCTGGACGGCGGTGAGTCGTAAAATTCATCACCGCAGATGTGATCAGAGGCGGGTGTCATTGGAGCGCTGCCAGCACCGCTGCGGTGGCGCCGAGACGACCCAGTCATGGAAATGTGATGGAATTTCGGCCGACTTGATGTTACCGACGGGATGGTGATGGACTGGGACCTTGCACGACCGCCAAACACCGGAGGTTAAGGAAAATTGGCCAGCTGTGGACTATTTGACATCACACGCATGGAACATAGGTGCTGCCTGTACAAGAAGTCACGCATCCGTCGGCAATTCGCAATTCATGATGGAAGCCAGAATTTCCTTCCGGGGGAGAGAACGATGACATATCTTGCTGGTGGTAGGACACTGCATTATGCTCCCTAGGTCCATCAGGAGCTGTTTGGAGTCCCTGCGTTTCACAGTTCCTGACCTGTAAAGGTAGTGCACACTGTGAGTACACTGTAGCTGCAGCACTCGACTACCTCGTTGAACTGTTCTTGAACCCGCACACTCTGAAAAAGAACACAGGTATATGTCCCGCAATGCACGGCACAGCCTTTGAACCCGCAACCACAAATACATGGCGGGCAACCCCGGGGAGTTGGAGATATTAGTGGGAGTTGGAGATATTGGTAGGCAGTGGGAGATATTGGTGGGGAGTGGGAGACATTATTGGGGAGTGGGAGACATTGGTGGGGAGTGGGAGATAGTGGTGGGCAGTGGGAGATAGTGGTGGGGAGTGGGAGTTACTGGTGGGGATTGGGAGATATTACTGGGGATTGGGAGATATTAGTGGGGAGTGGGAGACATTGGTGGGGAGTGGGAGATACTGGTGGGGAGTGGGAGATATTGGAAAGTGGGAGATACTGGTGGGGAGTAGGATATATTAGTGTGGAGTGGGAGATATTGGTGGGGAGTGGGAGATACTGGTGGGGAGTGGGAGATACTGGTGGGGAGTGGGAGATACTGGTGGGGAGTGGGAGAAAGGACCTTTAATTTGAAATGTGGAAATCGGGAACAGTCGGCTTTAGCAAACAAAGCTTTCGGGTGTTACAGTGAGCCCCGCAAAAACATTGATTCACCGTGCTTTGCCATTTGAAATGCCCTTATTACGGAATACCGAGCCGTGCATTGTATGAGTATCAAATGCATGCACTATTCCTGTTCTTGCTAGCTGCTGAGTTCAGAAGTCTTCTTCGCGGTGTAATTTTGCAAACGATATCCACCATGATTTGGCTAACTGTGATACCTAGTCGAATGTTCGGAGACAACACTGACTCGATAGCTACGGCATCCTTTATTGCATTCCCAACAGACATTTAATTCAATATGAAAACCGTACACAACATCCTGCTGTAATTAAAGCTGCGTTCAACGTGTGCAAAAACAGTCCAGAAATCAGAGGTCGGGAATTATTCCCCGCCTCTGGCCTACGGGACACTTCTGGAGATTCCTAAGACGGAGGCCGGCTCGGTCAGCCCGCTCCGTGTCTACATCCAATGTTAGTATTCAGATAGTGGCAGGACGCTTTCAAACCGCACCTGACATTGAAGCTGCTGAGGTACTCCACCTCTGTATCATCACCTCCACCTGCCTACTGCAATCAACAACGAGGCCCGACACTCACACCGCCCGCAGCCAACTCTCTGCGTTGCATATTTTTGGTTTTGTGTTTGTGCTTTCCCATTCTACTTGGACCTACCTGGACCTGAGATCCGGGAAGCCTGTGGTTAATCTGGTGCCAATTTATTTCCAAATTGGAAATAAACTAAATTGGAATTTTGCTATCCTAAACGTAATGCTAACAAACTGAATGTGCGTAAGATGAATGGTATAACTGCAGTGAAGCCCAGAACACGTCTGTAAGTGACAAAACTTCAGACAAGCTAAGTCCCCAACTCTTTGAAAGTCGCTCAAGCAGCTCCACAAAAGATCATTAAAAATACGATTTACAACACTATCTAAGTTCAACTAAAATCAGAAGACGAACACATTGAACAACTAAGGAATCTGCAAAACTTAGCTTATAGAGCACACAAGTAAGAAATTAAGCTTCTACTCCCAAAGACTTATCACAAAAACTAGCGGTCGGCTCTTCTTTCTTTACACAGTAGCCTCAGTCTTTCCACGGCCCTTTGGCAGCCAACACGTCCACTTGGAACAGAGACCGAGGTGAAAGGGCCTGCTGGATGCAAGTGGAATACATTACATTGGTTTTTAAATTGGGTGGCTCGAGACGCACTTCATGTTCACGGCTAGTGGCGCCGACCACACTGTTCCGCCGGTGGGCCGCCGGCTAATGGCGCCGACCACACTGTTCCGCCGGTGGGCTGCCGGCTAGTGGCGCCGACCACACTGTTCCGCCGGTGGGCCGCCGGCTAGTGGCGCCGACCACACTGTTCCGCCGGTGGGCCGCCGGCTAGTGGCGCCGACCACACTGTTCCGCAGGTGGGCTGCCGGCTAGTGGCGCCGACCACACTGTTCCGTCGGTGGGCCGCCGGCTAGTGGCGCCGACCACACTGTTCCGCCGGTGGGCCGCCGGCTAGTGGCGCCGACCACACTGTTCCGCCGGTGGGCCGCCGCCTAGTGGCGCCGACCACACTGTTCCGCCGGTGGGCCGCCGGCTAGTGGCGCCGACCACACTGTTCCGCCGGTGGGCCGCCGGCTAGTGACGCCGACCACACTGTTCCGCCGGTGGGCCGCCGGCTAGTGGCGCCGACCACACTGTTCCGCCGGTGGGCCTCCGGCTAGTGGCGCCGACCACACTGTTCCGCCAGTGGGCCGCCGGCTAGTGGCGCCGACCACACTGTTCCGCCGGTGGGCTGCCGGCTAGTGACGCCGACCACACTGTTCCGCCGGTGGGCCGCCTGCTAGTGGCGCCGACCACACTGTTCCGCCGGTGGGCCGCCGGCTAGTGGCGCCGACCACACTGTTCCGCCAGTGGGCCGCCGGCTAGTGGCGCCGACCACACTGTTCCGCCGGTGGGCCGCCGGCTAGTGGCGCCGACCACACTGTTCCGCCGGTGGGCCGCCGGCTAGTGGCGCCGACCACACTGTTCCGCCGGTGGGCCGCCGGCTTGGAGAACATCCCGCGTGGTGCGAGTACTGGACACGGCGTCTCTGTATCCAGAGCTCAACACCCGAACCGCTCGGCCATCCCTGTCCCAGGACGTTGATTTGACAACGTGGTGATGCGATAGCATGCACGCGAAATGAAGGTTGATGCTGGTATGTAAAGGATATACATCCGAGTGGGTGTTGATGTATAATGAGACCCGAATGGGTCCAGTCGTGGTGCATTGCATGGAATCCCTTCCACCGACCCCCTTCCAGGATTGGATTTGTATTTTGGAGTGATGGATCTGGAGGAAAATTTGAAGTAATTATTCATTTCTGAGAGGGTAATGCTTGCTTCCGCTTCTGACATCAACAACTGCTTGTACCTCTCGGTCAGTTTTGGTCATGACGGTAAACAGCAATACGTTCGCTCATATAGTACTCAAAGCATTTCATTTAATCTCCAGGCGGAAAAGGAGAACACATTTTCCGAACAAGATGGCATTCTGAATGGCAGGTATCCAAGACAAGGCAATGCTTCCATCCCTTTCTCCCCACACTGACATATACTCTCTGCATAGTTTTCGGGAGTTTTTTGGTTCCAGGAAGTTCCGGCTGGAGCCACAGAGGTTCCACGTCTCGCGGTGGAGGGGTGGAGGGACAGCTGATGATGGTGACCTCACCGCTCAGGTCCACGAGGTGCTGGCTGCGCCACGCTGGCCTATATCGAGGTGCTGGCCGCGCCACGCTGGCCTATCGAGGTGCTGGCCGCGCCACGCTGGCCTATCGAGGTGCTGGCCGCGCCACGCTGGCCTATCGAGGTGCTGGCCGCGCCACGCTGGCCTATCGAGGTGCTGGCCGCGCCACGCTGGCCTATCGAGGTGCTGGCCGCGCCACGCTGGCCTATCGAGGTGCTGGCCGCGCCACGCTGGCCTATCGAGGTGCTGGCCGCGCCACGCTGGCCTATCGAGGTGCTGGCCGCGCCACGCTGGGCGTCCTTCTGCCACGCCCGACTGTGACGCCAGTCGCTCGCTCAGCATGTGGCCCACAGCAGCCAGTTTATCATCAGCAGGCGGCCGGCTGCCCAGCCAGGAGGGGTGGGGGGACCTGAGCGTGGTGAAGCGACACTGCCGGCATGAGAGATCAAAACATGCCGACAGTTGTCGCCGGAGAAAATTACTCGGAAAATGTTGGCGCCAAAACGAATGTTGGAAGCAGCCAATGTGTGAGCTTCTTTTAAACGGGAACCCCCTGGAGTCGGACAAAATTCATTGTATCCCAACGGCCTTGTACATACAAGAAACTGGATCGAAAGCCCCTCGCACTCGATCTCAACTCCCTTTGCCGCCGGTTATCAAAATTTCCAGGAAAGAATTCCTAACGAAAACTTAATTTGAATAACATCAAATTATCACCAACGTCGGATACTACGCTACCGAACAAAAGACAAACACATGTGCCCTGCACGAAGCAGCACTACTGGCTCCGAGAAACGTCTCTTGGCGCCGCTGCAGAGCGTGCGACAGCGGCGCACAGTTAGCTCACGTGGGAATGGAGCCAGCCGTGCACGCTCATGTCACTCGTGCGGTATAAATATCACAGCCCCGCCGACCGTGCCGCCCTTGGTCGGCGCCACGCACCCCCCCCGCCCCCGGTCGGCCGTCCAGCCTTCTGGCGCGCTGAGGCTAATGGCAGCTGACAGGCATGAAGATAGCTCGTCACAGAGCAGTGTTCATATCAATCAGAGAATCAGACGCGCGGCAACTTCACAGGCCTCCTGTCAGACAGTGTAGTCGCTGCCCACTCCAGCGTATACAGGCATCTCGTAAATACTGGTCCGTCAGGCGTGCCAATCACCATGATTATCATAACCATCATCATCATCATCATCATCGTCATCGGCATCGCTATCGTCATCATCGTCATCATCATCATCATCACAATGTGTATTATTCATTCTCAAAGCGAAGCATCCCCCGCACATTTCGGTCAGGGCGGTGCAACATCAAAATGTGCTCAGCTACAAGCACATATCTGGAGCAGTGGAGAGAAAAAAGCTTTTGCAAAGGGACATAGCAAGGACGCAGCTAAAGCCAGAACGTGGCCAGGTGCGTTTTTTGCTGATTTGCTGGGTATGGACGTGCCCATATGGAATCACCTGCTCCGTGTATAAAGGAACACGCCATTAAGGCGCCAAATACTGGGTGAGAACGTGCTCACACTATATCTAGTGTCATCCATGCGGGTGTCACATTAATTATTGACCATGATTATATAATGTAATTATTATCAATAGTTTTGGAACCTGATTTATTATGGGTATGTTACTTTAAATTTTAATACTCCTGTTATTATATAATCTACTGTAATGATACTTATGAAAATTACTAACTAAGTTGCTCCGAAAAGGAGTCGTCAACAAGGAAGCAAAACGCACCAGATTATTTTGTTCGTGAAGAGTACATACAATAATAATACGACGTATAGTGCTGATGGAAATATACCAGACGTTGCATTGGTTCACTTGCTACAGAACTGTCCTTGTGTTTTTTATGCCTGGCGAATGTCTGCAGGGTACATCCAGAACTTTCTTTAGCAATGGCTCGACCGAAAAACATGTCATGTAGCAGACTGTCTTCGGAGCTCTCATTTTCTCATTCTCAACATTTGCAGTTTTAAAGTTATCTTTAATTTTTCTTTTATAATGGGTAGAGCAGACCAAAAAACACTGTTCGAAGTCACCTTGCACTCATAAAAAATTCTTACTTTAGCCAGAATCTTCGATATGAACTCTAATAGGCAAATATGCAGAACTATTAAGTAATCAAAAACGAAAAAAATGAAAAGTTCATACAGTGCGTTTTGTTGCATCGCTAGATATAAGCAAACGCTGAATGTTTTATAAAAATATATGTATCTGTTAAAGCGTGACGTCTGGTTAAACTGTTTTGGGTGACCTGACTTGACCTAGACTAACTGTTGACCCAAGATGACCTCACCTCAAAAGTTTGACACAACATGCCAAATTGATGTGGGAAAAGGCATGCCAAATTTCGGCGCGCTGCCATTCTTTCACTATCCGCAAAAACCTGAGGAGGGAGGTTGAAGACACCCCTCCCCCCCCCCGAGACGGCGCTGGTTAATGCACGCCTAAAATGTTTTGCATCCATGCTTCCGATCGCCCTCCCATGCTCTTCAGCCACTGCACGTTTTTCCCACGTTTTGGCACTCACAGGTACGGTGACGACAAATGATGCATCAGTGTCAAAACTGTCCCCACAAAATTTGCGGCCGCACCAGCCAGCTGCGAAGGCAGCTGTCCTGGCTTTGCACCTACTCGTCCGTGTGGCTGAAGTATCCTAGTTTATCACTTCTTGCACCTGTCGTATGACAACCAGGAGCTTGTGGTTCCTGAGGTTTTTCTAACTCATGTCTGCGCTGTTTAAGGTTGTGACGTGGTCTCTGTCTCAGTTTGTGACGTGTTCTCTATCCCAGTTTGTGACGTGTTCCCGTGGGGAATCGTGCACGGTAATTGTTTAGCGTGTTGGTAGTGCCTTTGCGTGTTTCGGCGGTTTCGCATGTTCCCGTGTAAGCGTGAGTTCGACAGCCGGCGATGTATCCGGCCCGCACACCGACTGCGCCGGGCTCAGTGTGTGCGGGACACTGACTGCGCCGGGCTCAGTGTGTGCAGGACACTGACTGCGCCGGGCCCAGTTTGTGACGTGTTTTCTGTCTCAGTTTTGACGTGCGCCGGGCTCAGTTTTTGGACGATGGCTCGGGCTCAGTTTGTGACTGTCTCATCCCAGTTTGTGACTGTTCTCTGCCCAGTTTGTGACGTGTTCTCTGTCCCAGTTTGTGCGGGACACTGACTGCGCCGGGCTCAGTGTGTGCGGGACACTGACTGCGCCGGGCTCAGTGTGTGCGGGACACTGACTGCGCCGGGCTCAGTGTGTGTGGGACACTGACTGCGCCGGGCTCAGTGTGTGCGGGACACTGACTGCGCCGGGCTCAGTGTGTGTGGGACACTGACTGCGCCGGGCTCAGTGTGTGCGGGACACTGACTGCGCCCGGCTCGGTGTGTGTAGGACACTCGACGAAAATTCGCCTTGCGAACGGTGCGTCACGGTGGTCGATAGTAGCACCATGCGAACGGTGCGTCAGGGTGGTCGATAGTAGCACCATGCGAACGGTGCGTCACGGTGGTCGATAGTAGCACCATGCGAACGGTGCGTCACGGTGGTCGATAGTAGCACCATGCGAACGGTGCGTCAGGGTGGTCGATAGTAGCACCATGCGAACGGTGCGTCACGGTGGTCGATAGTAGCACCATGCGAACGGTGCGTCACGGTGGTCGATAGTAGCACCATGCGAACGGTGCGTCACGGTGCGTCCGGAACAAAATTGGTCCTCCGTACCGGATCTCAGTGAACAGCTGCGCACGCGGCACACTTTGTGGTCGAGTGGAGCCGCTGGGGCCAACTGCACCCACGAGTGGAGCACTGCACCCACGAGTGGAGCACTGCACCCACGAGTGGAGCACTGCACCCACGAGTGGAGCACTGCACCCACGAGTGGAGCACTGCACCCACGAGTGGAGCACTGCACCCACGAGTGGAGCACTGCACCCACGAGTGGAGCACTGCACCCACGAGTGGAGCACTGCACCCACGAGTGGAGCACTGCACACACGAGTGGAGCACTGCACACACGAGTGGAGCACTGCACCCACGAGTGGAGCACTGCACCCACGAGTGGAGCACTGCACCCACGAGTGGAGAACTGCACCACTGCACCCACGAGTGGAGCACTGCACCCACGAGTGGAGCACTGCACCCACGAGTGGAGCACTGCACCCACGAGTGGAGCACTGCACCCACGAGTGGAGCACTGCATCGTTGGAACGGTCTGTCGCAAGCAGACTCGAAACTCGCAGCGTGGCTCGGACTCGGCAGGCTCTCGACTGAGTCGGGTGGGGAGGAAGGCCGAGCCTTCCCAGGTGATAATTGCTAAAGCCCGAGCAGGCGCAGTAAGCTGAAGCGGCAGCGGCCTCTCAGGCGCAGTCCACCATCGATGTGACAGAACAGGACGACCTGGAGCTGCAGCTACTGGAGGGAGACCTCGTGCACCATCCTCTGAACACGGAGGAAGAAGTCGCTTGCCAGGTAAGGTCAGAGGGGGGGCACCTGCACGTCTCGTCGGCGCAACGATGCACCACCCACGCTCGGTGGGGTTGGCTGTGCCCGACTCGGACGCAGAGGGGTGGACGAGGGGCTGGATCCGGCGGCTACCCGGCAGCCATCCCTGCGCCCGCCGCGCGTGCCATGCATCGGCCGAACTCAGCGCGGCCGAAGATCGAGCTCTCCAGCTCTGGATGCTCCCCGCTGTGCGAGGCCTCAGACACGGTGCGGAGTTTGCCGGGGTGACGTCAAACTCCGCACCGTGTGAAGGTGTGACGGGGTGCAGTACTCATGTGAAGCTCCGGCGAGCTGGAGCGCCGGTCCGGCGACCCGCAGCCTATAACGTCGCTGGGGCCAGCCAAGACCGGCTGACGGCCACGGCTCCGGCCAGGAACAGGCTGACGGCCACGGCTCCGGCCAGAGACAGGCTGACGGCCACGGCTCCGGCCAAGACAGGCTGACGGCCACGGCTCCGGCCAGGAACAGGCTGACGGCCACGGCTCCGGCCAGAGACAGGCTGACGGCCACGGCTCCGGCCAGAGACAGGCTGACGGCCACGGCTCCGGCCAAGACAGGCTGACGGCCACGGCTCCGGCCAGAGACAGGCTGACGGCACGGCTCCGGCCAGAGACAGGCTGACGGCCACGGCTCCGGCCAGAGACAGGCTGACGGCCACGGCTCCGGCCAGAGACAGGCTGACGGCCACGGCTCCGGCCAGAGACAGGCTGACGGCCACGGCTCCGGCCAGAGACAGGCTGACGGCCACGGCTCCGGCCAGAGACAGGCTGACGGCCACGGCTCCGGCCAGAGACAGGCTGACGGCCACGGCTCCGGCCAGAGACAGGCTGACGGCCACGGCTCCGGCCACGGCTCCGGCCAGAGACAGGCTGACGGCCACGGCTCCGGCCAGAGACAGGCTGACGGCCACGGCTCCGGCCAGAGACAGGCTGACGGCCACGGCTCCGGCCAGAGACAGGCTGACGGCCACGGCTCCGGCCAGAGACAGGCTGACGGCCACGGCTCCGGGCATGAATAATGTCCTCAACTGACTCGGCATGCTATCGGCCGCACTGCTCGGCACAGTGAGCGTGCTGGAGTCCACGAACTACACCGCGGGCCTGGCAGCGACGGCTGACGTGCAGCGGGCTCCAAGCCAAGCTTCTTCAAGAGGAAGCCTGCCGCTGACGAAAGCGGGTCGTGGATCTGCGGTCACGTGACACGTACACGTGCGTGACACGTACACGTGGATCTGCGGTCACGTGACACGTACACGTGCGTGACACGTACACGTGGATCTGCGGTCACGTGACACGTACACGTGGATCTGCGGTCACGTGACACGTACACGTGCGTGACACGTACACGTGGATCTGCGGTCGGTGACACGTACACGTGGATCTGCGGTGACACGTACACGTGGATCTGTGGTCCGTGACACTACACGTGACGTGACACGTGTAACGTGGATCTGCGGTCGGTACACGTACACGTGGATCTGCGGTCGGTAACACAATATCGGTGACACGTACACGTGGATCTGCGGTCGGTGACACGTACACGTGGATTGCGTGACACGTACACGTGGATCTGTACTGGTCGGTGACACGTACACGTGGATCTGCTCGGTGACACGTACACGTGGATCTGCGGTCGGTGACACGTACACGTGGATCTTCGGTCACGTGACACGTACACGTGCGTGACACGTACACGTGGATCTGCGGTCACGTGACACGTACACGTGCGGACCACGGCCAGGGTAGGTCACCACAGAGGTGACACCGCGGTCACCGCGGCACCAGGCGTCGCCCCAGCAGCACCGACCGGACCGTGTGTGCAGTAGGACGGCCAGCGCCCGGTGGACATGTTGAAGGCGAAGCCGCCGAGTGAATGGACTGCTACTTCGCGATATCACTCATCCTGCTGCACCTGCCTGAAGCCAGGTCACCAGGCGTGGCATGGTCCGAACAAGAAACCCTGCGGCGCGACCAAGCACGCAATGATCTGCACCGTGGCCCGCCGCGCGGAGAGCCGTGGCCACTTCCGCTGCGGTCCCTGGTCGCAGCTGACCCGGCCGTCCGCCCCAGAGCCACGTGAGGGCCTCTGTGGCGCCAGCAGCCACCAAAACGGTGCTCCAGATGCTGCCTGTGGCAGCGCACGGGTCGTGAACTTTGGACGTTATGAACCATAGACGTTATGAATGCTCCCTATCGAAGGCTACGCGTGTCGTCATCGTGACGTTGGATCTCGGCAGCCGGGTGTCTGGCTATCGAAAAGCCTGCGCCGAATTGGAGCCACAGGAGCCTACAAACTGTTGCGCTCAGACAAAATGCATGGCAGCCGGACACACGTGTGTCGAGACGAGTCGCCCCCCAAACGCGGCCATCTGACTCCGGCTAACAGGTGGTGGGAGGCGGCGTCCGAACCACACCCCTGCCGGACGTGTCAGGGCAGGCGGCCCAACAGTCTGCACCAGCGGCGAAACGTCCGCATCAGCGGCGAAACGTCCGAATACAAGGCGATCAGGAAGCTGACGAATATGCTAGACTTGTCGGATGTTTTCGTATGTCAGAAGCCAACTTACAAGAGCAATGTTTTCGGAGGTTTTTCAAATCGCATCGTGTTCGAAGTTCTGCTGCTAATGTAAACTGAATAAGAGGGCTGATCGTCTAACAAGCGGAAGTAGCGTCACCTGGCTCATCGAAATCTGTCAACGATGACGTCACAGTTGTCACAGCTGCTCATAGGCGCAGACGAGTCGAACCCGATTATGCCAGGGTACATGCTATCATGTCATATTTTTACATTGTTGTCAGATTGTTGACTGTTGTCGGACGGTTGATTATTGTCGGACTGTATATTTTCGGTCAGATTGTTCATTATTGTCAGATTGTCAGATTGTTACGTGTTCGGCTTACAGGTCATTGACAGCAAACTATGAAATTTGATATATTTGTTTCACAATCGATGTCTGAGACGTCGACGATCTTTTACGGTAACAACCGGGACATCGACTACGCCCCGATAATGATCTGACCTATCTTGGTAGGTCAACCGAAGGAGCAAAACAAATGTGGTTACCAACACAAAACGACGAAGGATGGAGATACATTATGTCATTGATGACATCCCTCCATCGAGCATAGAACATAGGCTATTCCTGGGCCAAATTGACCACCCGATGATGCCAGTATGAAATTCTGTTGCACTGCGAGGATACAAGGTTAATTGTGAATACCAACAAATTTAACTAACGGTATGGCCCCTCTCAGTGTTCCCGTCACGAGAGCAATTCGGAGTTCGTTGCAAATAATTATGTAGATCACTGTTTAAGTTCACGACCTTGTATCGCATTACATTCAGACAAGGTAATTAATGTGCCTAACGCACTCCGCGTTTCGAAAACTTGATCCATAAAAACATTTTTGGGCATGAACTTCCAATTCCAATTCGTAGGGCCTCACCACGTTGGGTGACGTATGAACGTGCAAGATTGTTGTATGTTATAATCTGTTGTATTGATGACAAAAATATGTTTGCTGAGGTGATTTAACAACAAAGGATCTCGCGCGATGTACGGTGTATCGCGTTACCCCTGAACACACCAGCTGAGCTCGGAACTCCAATGTAACGGATAAATCTCGACTGAAAGCCGAACGTGCCGTCAATGCCCTGACACTGCCGACACGGTGGCGCGTCCCCGGTCGACACTGCCGACACTGTGGCGCGTCCCCGGCCGACACGGTGGCGCGTCCCCGGCCGACACGGTGGTGCGTCCCCGGCCGACACTGCCGACACTGTGGCGCGTCCCCGGCCGACACTGTGGCGCGTCCCCGGCCGACACCGACACGGTGGCGCGTCCCCGGCCGACACTGCGCCCCCGCGTGGCGCCCCCGGCCGACACGTGTGCGTCCCCGGCCGACACTCGGCCGACACTGGCGCGTCCCCGGCCGACACGGTGGCGCGTCCCCGGCCGACACGGTGGCGCGTCCCCGGCCGACACTGCCGACACTGTGGCGCGTCCCCGGCCGACACGGTGGCGCGTCCCCGGCCGACACTGTGGCGCGTCCCCGGCCGACACTGCCGACACTGTGGCGCGTCCCCGGCCGACACGGTGGTGCGTCCCCGGCCGACACTGTGGCGCGTCCCCGGCCGACACTGTGGCGCGTCCCCGGCCGACACTGTGGCGCGTCCCCGGCCGACACTGTGGCGCGTCCCCGGCCGACACGGTGGTGCGTCCCCGGCCGACACTGCCGACACTGTGGCGCGTCCCCGGCCGACACGGTGGCGCGTCCCCCGGCCGACACGGTGGCGCGTCCCCGGCCGACACGGTGGCGCGTCCCCGGCCGACACGGTGGCGCGTCCCCGGCCGACACTGTGGCGCGTCCCCGGCCGACACGGTGGCGCGTCCCCGGCCGACACGGTGGCGCGTCCCCGGCCGACACTGTGGCGCGTCCCCGGCCGACACTGCCGACACTGTGGCGCGTCCCGGCCGCCGTGGCCGCGTCCCCGGCCGACACTGCCGACACGGTGGCGCGTCCCCGGCCGACACGCGTCCCCGGCCGACACGGTGGCGCGTCCCCGGCCGACACGTGGCGGGGCGTCCCCGGCCGACACTGTGGCGCGTCCCCGGCCGACACTGCCGACACTGTGGCGCGTCCCCGGCCGACACTGCCGACACTGTGGCGCGTCCCCGGCCGACACGGTGGCGCGTCCCCGGCCGACACGGTGGCGCGTCCCCGGCCGACACGGTGGCGCGTCCCCGGGACACGGCCGACACGGTGGCGCGTCCCCGGCCGACACTGTGGCGCGTCCCCGGCCGACACTGCCGACACGGTGGCGCGTCCCCGGCCGACACTGCCGACACGGCGGCGCGTCCCCGGCCGACACGGTGGCGCGTCCCCGGCCGACACGGTGGCGCGTCCCCGGCCGACACGGTGGTGCGTCCCCGGCCGACACTGTGGCGCGTCCCCGGCCGACACTGCGCCGTGGCGCGTCCCCGGCCGACACTGGCGCGTCCCCGGCCGTGGCGCGTCCCCGGCCGACACGGCCGACACGGTGGCGCGTCCCCGGCCGACACTGCCGACACTGTGGCGCGTCCCCGGCCGACACGGTGGCGCGTCCCCGGCCGACACTGTGGCGCGTCCCCGGCCGACACTGCCGACACTGTGGCGCGTCCCCGGCCGACACTGTGGCGCGTCCCCGGCCGACACGGTGGCGCGTCCCCGGCCGACACTGCCGACACTGTGGCGCGTCCCCGGCCGAACGCCGACACTGTGGCGCGTCCCCGGCCGACACTGTGGCGCGTCCCCGGCCGACACGGTGGCGCGTCCCCGGCCGACACTGTGGCGCGTCCCCGGCCGACACGGTGGCGCGTCCCCGGCCGACACTGCCGACACTGTGGCGCGTCCCCGGCCGACACTGCCGACACTGTGGCGCGGCCGACACTGTGGCGCGTCCCCGGCCGACACGGTGGCGCGTCCCCGGCCGACACGGTGGCGCGTCCCCGGCCGACACTGTGGCGCGTCCCCGGCCGACACTGTGGCGCGTCCCCGGCCGACACTGTGGCGCGTCCCCGGCCGACACGGTGGCGCGTCCCCGGCCGACACTGCCGACACTGTGGCGCGTCCCCGGCCGACACTGTGGCGCGTCCCCGGCCGACACTGTGGCGCGTCCCCGGCCGACACTGTGGCGCGTCCCCGGCCGACACTGTGGCGCGTCCCCGGCCGACACTGTGGCGCGTCCCCGGCCGACACTGTGGCGCGTCCCCGGCCGACACGGTGGCGCGTCCCCGGCCGACACGGTGGCGCGTCCCCGGCCGACACTGCCGACACGGTGGCGCGTCCCCGGCCGACACTGTGGCGCGTCCCCGGCCGACACTGTGGCGCGTCCCCGGCCGACACTGTGGCGCGTCCCCGGCCGACACGGTGGCGCGTCCCCGGCCGACACTGCCGACACGGTGGCGCGTCCCCGGCCGACACTGCCGACACTGTGGCGCGTCCCCGGCCGACACGGTGGCGCGTCCCCGGCCGACACTGGGCGCGTCCCCGGCCGACACGGTGGCGCGTCCCCGGCCGACACTGCCGACACTGTGGCGCGTCCCCGGCCGACACGGTGGCGCGTCCCCGGCCGACACTGTGGCGCGTCCCCGGCCGACACTGTGGCGCGTCCCCGGCCGACACGGTGGCGCGTCCCCGGCCGACACTGTGGCGCGTGCCGACACGGTGGCGCGTCCCGGCCGACACTGGGCGTCCCCGGCCGACACTGTGGCGCGTCCCCGGCCGACACTGCCGACACTGTGGCGCGTCCCCGGCCGACACTGCCGACACGGTGGCGCGTCCCCGGCCGACACTGTGGCGCGTCCCCGGCCGACACTGTGGCGCGTCCCCGGCCGACACTGTGGCGCGTCCCCGGCCGACACTGCCGACACGGTGGCGCGTCCCCGGCCGACACTGTGGCGCGTCCCCGGCCGACACTGTGGCGCGTCCCCGGCCGACACTGTGGCGCGTCCCCGGCCTCGTCCGGCCGAGTCGCCAGCTGACCCTCCCAACCGGGAACTGTGCGAGCGAAGTCGCCAGCTGACCCTCCCAGCCGGGAACTGTGCGAGCCAAGTCGCCAGCTGACCCTCCCAACCGGGAACTGTGCGAGCGAAGTCGCCAGCTGACCCTCCCAACCGGGAACTGTGCGAGCCAAGTCGCCAGCTGACCCTCCCAGCCGGGAACTGTGCGAGCCAAGTCGCCAGCTGACCCTCCCAGCCGGGAACTGTGCGAGCCAAGTCGCCAGCTGACCCTCCCAGCCGGGAACTGTGCGAGCGCGGGAAGCGACTCAAGCCCTGTCTTGCCATGACACGAGAGACCAATGCAGCCCGGCGACCTAACCAACTGATCTGGGCAACATTTTACCTTGTGGCAGTCCCCATAATGGACTTGAAAGTCCCAATGACCACAAGGTCCAGAACTCTGTGAGTGCTTAAGATCAAGTGTGTTACGAAAAATAAGCTTTCTATTTGCGAGGGCACCAGCGCATTTTCATATGCGGTGGTGCCGGTGCCTTTGTATATATTTGGCGCCAGCAGCCACTGTCAGATCAAGACGAACGTAAAAGGCGCACAAACATCTCTGTTTCGCCTTCAGGATGTCTTTCACAAGGTAACGGTTGCCCGACAACCTGCCACAACCGCTGGGCGTTGCATCAGTTTAGCTGTATCCAACAGCTCGTGAGTCGCATTGGCCGTCATGTACCCAGCAAGGGTGTGGAAAAGTCACGTGCTAAAACTGGTCTTCGCGATTCCGGCTAATGGATTCCCGTATTAATGGAAACGCGATTCCCGTATTAATGGGAAACCACTGGCGGATCCAGAAAATTTGTTTTCGACGGGTTTCTTTTTGGTGAGGTAGGATGGTAGAAGCAAGTTCACTTTTTATCCATATTGCGAAAAGACTTCGGATTTAAGCAAGTGGATACGCTTTCGAGAAAGATGTCTATATTTCGAGAAAGATGTCATCGCTGTGCAAAATTTCGGAAAAGTCGGCATAGGCCAGCGGCGGACCGCACCCCACCCCGTTACTCCTCCTTAGATCCGCCAGTGCGTACGGCAGTGTCTCACAACAGTCCTCGCCATTCCACGACTGTCCCTGCGCTTTGATGACCCAACACACTGCTCCGCACACAGTCTTAGATCAGACTTATAGTAGCACGTGCAAAAAAAGTATTTTTCGTGACACCTCTGTCCGAGGATTGCAGGTAAGGAAACGGCCTTAAATATGGATGTTTTTGCACTTGATGTGGGTAGCTACGTTCGTGGTTTTCTTTGCCAGAGAAGCCACCATGTAATTACTTCTACTACTGCTATTATTAGCAGAGGCGCAACCGAGGGGGCGATGACGCGGGTCCCCGCCCCTTAACACCCAAAAATACACTAGATCAAGCGAAAAATTGGTAGATTTTCCTCACGTAAAAACCAGTTTTCGGCGCGTAAAGCGCGCCGAAATGCTTCTCCCTCCTTCCTTTCCCGACCCAGAGGTCTATTTTTGCGTAAATGTGCACTAATGTGCATTTTCGCGAAATCTAAGGACATATTATTACCCCAGCATTGTCTTAAACTGACCGACGACTGCGAGCTGTTCAAATCCAGCAAGCTGTCTGACGTAGTATATATGGTATTTGCCCCACCCCCTCCCAAGCCCGGCTTGTGGATCCGTCCGTGGATGCACTTAGTAGTTCCGAAATGGCTTACCGGATATAACCGATACGTGATATAACATTTATTGACCGTGAATTTGAAACTCGAACTGAGAACACCATTATGAAGTGTGCTATTCGGTATCTGTGCTCAAATATCAGTCAGCGGACAAAGTCCCTGCATGCTGATGATGGTGAAGCCCGAGCGAAGTTGCTGCCGTGTACGACATATGCGGCAGACGTTATATACAACAAACGGTCAGGTACGAGGCTTTTTCGCCGACTTCAGCGGCCACAGCCCATTCATGTCGGCTGATCTTGGGGATTTTGTTGACAAGTGGTGCCGAGGCAGCAGTTCGCGTGAGCTAATCTGATGATGATGATGATGCTGATGGTGATGGTGATGATGATGATGATGATGATGATGATGATGATGATGATGATGATGATGATGATGATGATGATGATGATGATGATGATGATGATGATGATGATGATGATGATGATGATGATGATGATGATGATGATGATGATGATGATGATGATGATGATGATGATGATGATGATGATGATGATGATGATGATGATGATGATGATGATGATGATGATGATGATGATGATGATGATGATGATGATGATGATGATGATGATGATGATGATGATGATGATGATGATGATGATGATGATGATGATGATGATGATGATGATGATGATGATGATGATGATGATGATGATGATGATGATGATGATGATGATGATGATGATGATGATGATGATGATGATGATGATGATGATGATGATGATGATGATGATGATGATGATGATGATGATGATGATGATGATGATGGTAATGATGATGATAATGATGATGATGATGATGATGATGATGATGATGATGATGATGATGATGATGATGATGATGATGATGATGATGATGATGATGATGATGATGATGATGATGATGATGATGATGATGATGATGATGATGATGATGATGATGATGATGATGATGATGATGATGATGATGATGATGATGATGATGATGATGATGATGATGATGATGACGATGATGATGATGATCTAAGATACCCGGTCTCACCAGGTCTGACCGTCGCGTTGGTTATACCTCATAACCGGCTTTTGTTGCAGCGCTTCGAAGCTTAATTACTTAACTGAGAATTGCACATCTTTGTTTAATTATGATGTTTGCAGCTTCATCACGATATATTCTTCGAAGTGTGCCTATTGATGTCCAAATAATAGGCTACCTGGCAATACCTAGTCTAGGTGGGTCTGACCGACATCTCCCCAGGGCCAGCTGCCCTCCCGCCGGCCACGTGGTCACGTGTCAGTGTCATGTGACTTGTGTTCCCCGAGGACGGATGCCTGCATGGCTGGCGTCAGCTCTGTCAAAGGTGCTGAACTGCACGGCTGTGTGCAGTATGCAGGCTGAGCGGGCAGGCTGAGACATAAAGCGCCATACACGGAGCGGGCAGGCTGAGACAAAGGGCCGCGGTACAGCTGGAGGACTATTTTAATTAGACACAGTGCGGGCGAGTTGGCAATACGTCTGAGCTGAACTCGGCAGATGAGCCAGATTTCGCCGTCGCCAGTCAGTTCCGGCCGAAGACACTGATCTGTTACACTGAAGACACTGATCTGTTACACTGAAGACACTGCCGCAAACGACGGAGATCACAGGACTGCTACCGAAGTGGGGCTCCCCTGCCCGATATCGCGCACGCGTCCCAAGTTAGTGCACGGTGTGTAGTGGTCCTACTTTTTTACTTCCCTGCAAAGGATTTTTCTTCACTCGAAAATTGAATAAAAGAAGGTGCACGATAACGTGCAAAATAGGTTGCAAGCTGTCAATAGCGTCATACGACAAAATGTCCACACGGGAAATATTAACCACAAAATATATACACGCAAGCTATCTACTACAAAAAAATCTACACGCTAAATATCTGATGGGGACGGGGAGTGAGAAAGGCAGGGAGGGCGCGAGAGGAAAGCGACGAGGTGGCGGAGGAGGAGCGAGGACGGCGAGCGGGGGTGATGTCCCCACCGATGGCGATGACCGGCCGGATGGCGGGAGATGCAGTCCGCCGCTAACGTAAAACCCTGCCAACCGGCGGCAGCACCTGGGACCGTCGTCGGACCACGTCCGAGACACTCCCTGCACCGTGAGAACGGGTCTGCCGGCACCTGCAGCGACAAGACGCCGCCCGACGCGACCGACGTGTTCATTAGCTGCATGAGCGCCCGTTCACAATGCGCTTACAACCTCGTCATGGATTTACCAGCCGAGAAACAGGCGAAAAATGCCGGCGACAGCTTGTCGGCGGCGGCCGCCAGCGCCAGGTTTCCGGCTGGCGCCGCCTACCCGGCCGCGGCGTCAGCTGGCGCCGCCTGGTGACGTCACCGTGCTGGCCGAACTGTGACGTCACCGTGCTGGCCGAGCCGTGACGTCACCGTGATGGCCGAGCCGTGACGTCACCGTAATGGCTGAACTGTGACGTCACTTGAAGAACGTTCCGCACCCGGCGATCAAGAGCTCGGCCAAGGCGAAGTGATGCCCAAGTCAATACCGCAAACAATGAACTAGCAGATGGAATTGGCAAACATGGGCTTGTCGTTCCTTTGTGGCATTGGATTGGACATAATTTAATGCATACTTCTTATGTAGACAGGCTTTCACTATAATTTCACTAGAATTCATTCGAATTTTCCGAGGAATTAAATTTTAAATTTAAATGAAAGAAATCAAACACATTCTGGTGTACTGCCCCGTGAAATAATTTCATAACCGAGATATTGGTGCGGCAGCCCAACTAGTACATCTTCGTGATGTAGGAGTGACAGATCCTCGTGACCTACGTGTGACCAACAGCCGACGATCAATCCTCGTGATCCTCGTGACCAACAGCCCAGTATTCTGCATGAGAACGTTAGCTGCTATCGCAGTCATGCCGATCGCAGAACCGCTCCGCTGCCTGCCATCTTGTATTCTCCGTCAGCCATCTTGTATTCTCCGTCAGCCGTCTTGCATTCTCCGTCAGCCATCTTGTATTCTCCGTCAGCCGTGTGCCTACAACACCGTGCATGCACGTTGTATGCGCAGCGCCTCCGCGAGGACGCAACATGCACGCGCCCCAGTCCACACCCCGTACCCGACTGGTGATTATCTGTGTGGACAGGTTGGTGTGGACGCCACGTGGACTGCTTTGGGCCACACAGCGTCGCCAGCCTCTCACGCCAGCCACACAGCGTCACCAGCCTCTCACGCCAGCCACACAGCGTCACCAGCCTCTCACGCCAGCCACACAGCGTCACCAGCCTCTCACGCCAATCGGTCGCGGAAGAACACCAGCGACATGTGTGACTCTAACCCACAATCCTTCTGTTGGGAGATGCGTACCTAACACGTAGACTACTCGCTCCCCTCAGAGCCAACTCCCAGGTAGCCCCGCCAGCGCCACCCGAGCAGTGTCTTCAAATTAATTTTGTGTTAGGTGTCGGATGGAACAAAAAATGCCCGTGATGAAAAAGATGTGCGAAATATAGGTGTTCATATGCATATTTTGTGGCACGTGAAATGTAGAATCCTAACTAGAGCTGTTAAATTTGAATGAAGATAAGAACTAGTTTCACGTGTGAATAAAAAAGACCTAGCGGTGCACCACGCCGGTGTTTTGGGTCCTTAAGATGTCCAGTAAATCTAAACAGTACTGCTCGCGATATTCTTCCGTACATGTGGCCGAGGTGTTCTGAGACTGGGGCAAAGCTTACAGGTAATGTTGCATCGTACGTGTTCGTGTGACATCTACTTCGTAGGTTACCTTCGCAGGCATTTCGTTTTCTGTACCCAGCGGGACATTTGACTGGCTGCAATGCAGATATCGTGAAGTATATTTTTAAGGTGCTTTTTAAGGCACGCACCCTTCGACGCTTCTCTAAGCTGAAGACTTGATTGTTTTAGGAGGCACCAGTTTTGACCTGAGATTATCTCGCGGTTTTTACCTGAGTTACGTATCTTCGGATACTGGCGATATTGCAGCATCGACACAATAGAGAACATATTGTACCATTGCTAAATGTTCATGCCGCAGCACCCTATCAGGTTCATTTAAACGTTACCTTCCGACCTGGTCTGGTTTGGTGGTACAGCTTCCCATCGGAAACGCCGAAACGTGAACATACCCCCATGAGAGTCGGCGTCGTATTTCATTGGAAGCAACATTTCAACATGAATGGAACAAAAATTGTGAAGTGCAGAACGATATTTTGGTCCACTGCAACTAATTTTGGATCTCCTCATAATATAGAAGCATAAGCTTTCTTGTGGGCCTCTTGTACTGATTTCAGAACCGCACTATTTCACACATAGAAAGCACATTGCCCGTTCGAGCCTTACTGACGAGGATTCTATCAGCAGCGCTTGATCGCTCGTACGGCGGTAATGTTTATGGCGCCGCCATCTCACCTTGTGGTTGCCGCTTGGCTTCATCAAAACTTGCTGACAGCAGCACTGCCAGCAGTCCCGAACACGGCCATGAGAAACACATCGTGCTTTTCGCACTATGCGGTGTAACTATGTTCGGACCCAGTCGAAGATGCCTGCAAGACGTGCCTGACCAATGCGAAAGGACAACATGCGATCCCTCATAACCATTGCCGTCCGCCGAAGGCTAGGAGACCGTCCCCTCCTCCACCGAAGGTTGGGGGACCATCCACTCATCCACCAAAGGTTGGACCGAGATTGGAGGACTGTCCCCTCCTTCAAATACGGTTGGGGAATCGTCCACTCCTCCACCGCCTTTTTAGCAGGACACGCTCCCTCCTGCACCGAAGCTAGGGGACCGTCCCCTCCTCCACCGATTTTTGGGGATCGTTTCCTCCTCCACCGCGTTTAGGGATCGTTCCCTCCTCTACCGAAGGCTTAGAGACAGGACACGTTCTCTACTCCTCCCATGACAAAGCCACCGTCTGTGTTATGCTCTGCTAATATACATATTGTTTATATAAATGTTGCGTTTGGCAAATTTGACACTAGGCGGCGCTTCATTGTTGCCACACGATTGAATGCATTTTCTTCCTTTGTTTTAAGTCTGCTACCTTGCAACACAAAACAATGAACTGAAAGGAAGTCTTGCCAGCGGATGTGAGCAAGAATCACAGTTGATTTTGGACGGATCTGAACTGGCCACTGATTGGCCTTCACGTATCCGAATTTGGGGGGAGGCGGAGATCAAGGAATTTAATCCGCAGCATGCTCCCGGCCGGGCAAGCACAACAGATCCGACAGCGACGACCACGGGCGCACTGTGTACCGGCGCCGACTGAGCTGGGCACAGCCGCAGCGCGCGCCCGCCGGCAGCCGTCCGACTCTGACGCGCGGCAGCTTTGATGTGCCGCCGGCTGACGCCCGGCGTCGGAATCGAGTTGACACGCGAGAAGTGCGCGCCACGCCGCGCTGTCGTTCCGCGTTAGGTCGCCGCGCGGCGCCACCGGTCGGCGCGGCGATGGCGCGCGACAGGCGTGCGGCCCGGACGTCGCCGGGTCGACAGGCGTGCGGCCGGTGACGTCATCGGGTCGACAGGCGGACGGGCGCCGGCCGGCGGCGACGGGGCAGTAACTGAGACCTGACCTAAGGGTCGCGGACTGCAGCGACGGAGCCGTAACAGAGACCTGACCTGAGGGTCGCGGGCGGCGGCGACGGGGCCATAACTGAGACCTGACCTGAGGGTCGCGGACTGCAGCGACGGAGCCGTAACAGAGACCTGACCTGAGGGTCGCGGGCGGCGGCGACGGGGCAGTAACAGAGACCTGACCTGAGGGTCGCGGACTAGCAGCGACGGCAGTAACAGAGACGACCTGAGGGTCGCGGGCGGCGGCGACGGGGCAGTAACAGAGACCTGACCTGAGGGTCGCGGGCGGCGGCGACGGGGCAGTAACAGAGACCTGATCTGAGGGTCGCGGGCGGCGGCGACGGGGCCATAACTGAGACCTGACCTGAGGGTCGCGGACTGCAGCGACGGGGCAGTAACAGAGACCTGATCTGAGGGTCGCGGGCGGCGGCGACGGGGCCATAACTGAGACCTAACCTGAGGGCCCGGGCCAGAAGGACGGGCGTAACAGAGACCTGACCTGAGGGTCGCGGGCGGCGGCGACGGGGCAGTAACAGAGACCTGACCTGAGGGTCGCGGGCGGCGGCGACGGGGCAGTAACAGAGACCTGACCTGAGGGTCGCGGGCGGCGGCGACGGGGCCATAACTGAGACCTGATCTGAGGGTCGCGGACTGCAGCGACGGGGCAGTAACAGAGACCTGATCTGAGGGTCGCGGGCGGCGCTAGCAGCGGGCGCCCGACCAAGTCTGACAAAGCGCCGCCGAGGACCGCTCAGTCGGAGCGGGCCTCCCCGGATGCGTCCGTCTCATCAGAGTTCCCTCTCGCCTCAGTCTATCGTGAAGGGGAATTCAAGGGCTGGGCTCTGGCTGTTGGCCGCCGCCTCGTGGCCGTCGGCTCTGGCTGTTGGTCACTGGCTGTGGCTGTTGGTCACTGCCTGTGGCCGTCGGCTCTGGCTGTTGGTCACTGGCTGTGGCTGTCGGTCACTGGCTGTTGGTCACTGGCTGTTGGTCACTGGCTGTGGCTGTCGGTCACTGGCTGTTGGTCACTGGCTGTAGCTGTCGGCCACTGGCTGTTGATCACTGGCTGTAGCTGTCCGTCACTGGCTGTGGCTGTTGGCTGGCCACTGGCTGTGGCTCTGACCGGTCGTCAGAGGAACCAGTCGTCAGAGGCGTCAGAGGTACGGGTTGGCGGCCGGCGAAACGGCGAAAGGCCGGTACGCTTCGAGTGACACAATCCGCCGATTAGACCACGGGCGTCTGTGTCTGCAGATTCCTGAAGCGCAACGGAACGCATGACGGACATGCATTCCTGGCGTTCGTTGTTTGTGGTGTGCGGGGTACCAGGTTTAGCCGTTAGAACTGGCCAGAACGTCGGAAAAATAGGATGTCGGCGGGTTATGCCCGCCAAAGGCCACGCCTAAATGTGCAAATGGAAGTTTTTTCTCAGCATATACCGTTTTCTACATCTCCTCCTAACATTAGTGTCCAACGAACCGTGATGAAATCGATATGAACTGTTGTGGTGGGATGCTACCACTCTTGATGGAACCCAAACGAAGAAATCGAAACTTTCAGCCTTTATGACAAAATAAGTGTCCGTTCAGTGTTGGTTTTCACCGAGGCTTTTTACATTCCGGGGCATTGTTCTTTGTTGACAAGTGACAGATTGCTGATGACAGATAGCCGGACGGATGACGGCTAGTCAGACGAAGTCACGAGCACGCTGCTCCGCCAGGTGGCATCATTCTTATTCAAGGTAACCAGCAGCTCCGCCGACACAGGACTACGAGAAACCGGCAGCTGCCGGCTGAGATTCACTGCTGAGATCACGGCCCAGGCTTTGAAAACTGATGGACGTTGAGTCCGGGGCCCTACATGCACATGGAAAATGTGCCAAAACATAACGCGGCTCTGCTTGAGACAACCGGCAACCGACACCTGACTTGTGTTGCAATGATTATTTCCTGTGCATGTGTTTGCTGCAGTAAACTAGCTAACCATCATGTTAATTGTTTATCTCCCTGCGATATTGCTTCTGGTCTTTGTCCTGAAACAGGGACAGGGAAGCGTGAGCGTGAATCTGAGATTTTCTCTTCTCGGAGCCTTAGCTCTGACCGGATAACTAATTGTGCCGGAAACCAAAAGTCCGCAGCATATGCTAACATCATCTGGTGGCTGCATATGGAAAATTCGATAGCCGGTTTGGCGGCAAAGGATCTGAAATGAACCCAGGACACCCACCTAGCAGGTGCTCCGCTAGTGGTGTAAGGTCGTACAAGATTTGGGGGTGGAGCAGGCCCGGGAAAACACACCTGTGCCGTGTTCATGGCCCAGAAGGTATGGCGCTAGTTAATCTCCCAGCGCAATTTGCTTTCATGCTAATCCGGTGAGCGACGCGATATTTCCTTCGCCAGTGGGTGTGTCAGTGTCAGGGTGTGTCAGTCCGAGGCTCCACAACTGACCTGTACCAGGCAGTCGTGGAGGAAGATCTTCACGAGGGACAACACCGACGGGAAAACAGACCAACTGCCTGGCAAACAAACCGAAGGCACTTCCAGTACTAGGCACGCTTGAGAAACCCAAACCCGTCCGTAGCCACAATACTCCCTCCCCTCCCCTCCCCTCCCCTCCCCTCCCCTCCCCTCCCCTCCCCTCCCCTCCCCCTCCCCTCCCCTCCCCTCCCCTCCCCCCCTCCCCTCTCGCGCCAGGACAGGCGACATAATGCCCTGCACGGACGTTGAAGCATCAATACTTGGCTCGAAATTAGTTTCTGGATGATTCCAGTGGATTTGAACAATTTTTTTTGAAGGATGCATGACGCAGCCACATAATTACATGCCATTTCTGGACACTAAAAGCAAAAGTAAAAAAAAAGTGTGCTGTGTTGTCTCATGATTAAAAACCAAAATTAATTTGGCTGGACAATAAGCTGCCACGACTGGTGAAGGAAGCTATAATAAGGGAGTCGGCAGGTCAGTGGTTAAGCTGAGCCGCACGTGATGTACCGTAGCCGTAGCCGTAGCCGCAGGTTCGATTCCCCGCGGTGTCCGCCCTCTTCCTGCCCAGGCGAGAGGCGCGCGTCTCCACGTGACTTACGTCGCCGAGCGAGAATAAAGCCATAGCCAACAACAAACTGCAGCAAGTAGGAGACATTGATCCGACGGAAAGAACAGCCATCGCAAAATGAGACGGTGTAGGCAGGAGAACTCTCCAACCGCAAGGTAGTTGTTCCTCTGGCCGGCATGCTTGTTTTCAGTGCAGTAACGGCAGGAACAGGGTGACAAATGTATGTCCTTTGTCGACGTCCAGCGATAGCCCAGCATCAGGGCGATAATATTCCCTGCACATAGGTACGTACCTAATCCTGCCGTTTTATCTGACGGCCGGATGTCGCCGTCGGGCCCACATTGCCAGAGGTCGGCTCCAGTGACGCCGGCAGTCCCCGTCCCCGACCCCGCCCCCGCCCCGGCCGTGTGCCCCTCCGTCCGGTGGGGTCCTCCCACTGGCAGCCCCCGTCCCCGACCCCGCCCCCGGCCGTGTGCCCCTCCGTCCGGTGGGGTCCTCCCGCCGGCAGCCCCTGTCCCCGCCCCGGCCGTGTGCTCCTCCGTCCGGTGGGGTTCTGCCGCCGGCAGCCTCTGTCCCCGCCCCTTCGGCCGCGTGCTCCTCCGTCCGGTGGGGTTCTGCCGCCGGCAGCCCCTGTCCCCGCCCCGGCCGTGTGCTCCTCCGTCCGGTGGGGTTCTGCCGCCGCCGCCGCCGCCGCCATAAACTGTGCCGCACAGTCCCCTGCCCATCACCGAACAAGCGTCCCGAGGAATTATCGGACAACTTTACGACACGACACCGCCACTCGATGGCCGCCGTAAATTTTACCGCCCCAGAGCTGCGCCGTAATTTTATGTGAAGGCCCGGCTAATCGAGCCATTCAGCGGCTGATTTATTGGAAGGGCCCGCCGACGCTTCAAGGGGCCGCCGTTTCCAGCTGTCGTAAGCCAAGCGTCGCCGCCTGCAGCCGGCCCGACCATGGCCACGGTCGGGCTCGTGGTGTGTCGAGGAGCTGCGGCACCAGGCCTGCAGCCGGCCCGACCATGGCCACGGTCGGGCTCGTGGTGTGTCGAGGAGCTGGCCTGCAGCCGGCCCGACCATGGCCACGGTCGGGCTCGTGGTGTGTCGAGGAGCTGCAGCACCAGGCCTGCAGCCGGCCCAACCATGGCCACGGTCGGGCTCGTGGTGTGTCGAGGAGCTGGCCTGCAGCCGGCCCAGCCATGGCCACGGTCGGGCTCGTGGTGTGTCGAGGAGCTGCGGCACCAGGCCTGCAGCCGGCCCGACCATGGCCACGGTCGGGCTCGTGGTGTGTCGAGGAGCTGCGGCACCAGGCCTGCAGCCGGCCCAGCCATGGCCACGGTCGGGCTCGTGGTGTGTCGAGGAGCTGCGGCACCAGGCCTGCAGCCGGCCCGACCATGGCCACGGTCGGGCTCGTGGTGTGTCGGGGAGCTGCGGCACCAGGCCCTGGTGTCCGCGGCACCAGGCCTGCAGCCGGCCCAGCCATGGCCACGGTCGGGCTCGTGGTGTGTCGAGGAGCTGTGGCACCAGGCCTGCAGCCGGCCCGACCATGGCCACGGTCGGGCTCGTGGTGTGTCGAGGAGCTGGCCTGCAGCCGGCCCAGCCATGGCCACGGTCGGGCTCGTGGTGTGTCGAGGAGCTGCAGCACCAGGCCTGCAGCCGGCCCAACCATGGCCACGGTCGGGCTCGTGGTGTGTCGAGGAGCTGGCCTGCAGCCGGCCCAGCCATGGCCACGGTCGGGCTCGTGGTGTGTCGAGGAGCTGCGGCACCAGGCCTGCAGCCGGCCCAGCCATGGCCACGGTCGGGCTCGTGGTGTGTCGAGGAGCTGGCCTGCAGCCGGCCCAGCCATGGCCACGGTCGGGCTCGTGGTGTGTCGAGGAGCTGCGGCACCAGGCCTGCAGCCGGCCCAACCATGGCCACGGTCGGGCTCGTGGTGTGTCGAGGAGCTGCGGCACCAGGCCCTGGTGTCCGCGGCACCAGGCCTGCAGCCGGCCCAGCCATGGCCACGGTCGGGCTCGTGGTGTGTCGAGGAGCTGCGGCACCAGGCCTGCAGCCGGCCCGACCATGGCCACGGTCGGGCTCGTGGTGTGTCGAGGAGCTGCGGCACCAGGCCTGCAGCCGGCCCGACCATGGCCACGGTCGGGCTCGTGGTGTGTCGGGGAGCTGCGGCACCAGGCGGCCTGGTGTCCGCGGCACCAGGCCGTGGTGTCCGCGGCACCAGGCCCTGGTGTCCGCGGCACCAGGCCGTGGTGTCCGCGGTGTCCGCGGCACCAGGCTACCACGGACGGGGTGGAGTCAAAGCCGGCCTCGTGTCTCCCGGCCATGCTCAGAAATCAGACGGAAATCACCACTGGCAAGTTGTCCGAAACCTACTGAAGTGCATAGGTGCAGTCTGATCTGTATGGACCGGTTTACAAGCCGCTGACAATCTGGCTGCATTCTTGACGCGCTTTGTGTTCAACACGTTTTGACTGAAACAACAAAATGTGGTTCTCTGACGATGTGAGTGGGTGCTCGGACAAAACTATTAAATAGTACACCTTCCCACACTACAATGGACAACTGCCAGCCGGATGAATTGGGGGGCTGGTGCCAATTGGAGACGAAAGAACTGAGCTTATTGCTGAGTGGCTATCACGGAGAAATACGAAGGTGTTGCTTACCGTCCCATGCCGGGGAAAAGCAATGACACGCTTGAGACGGCTCGAATCTGGAGGTACTGGACAGTTATGTATTGCGAGTCACCACCTGGTGCCACATATCACCACCTGGTGCCACGAGTCACCACCTGGTGCCACACATCACCATCTGGTGCCACACATCACCACCTGGTGTCACACGTCACCACCTGGTGCCACACATCACCATCTGGTGCCACACATCACCACCTGGTGCCACACGTCACCACCTGGTGCCACCTGCGTGACCGCGCTACCCAGATATAAAACTTGTGCGAGTGTGAGTTATAGCTTGTATTTTTATTTGACACATTCTGACGGTGAAATTGGCAAGAGCCAGTCAAAATGTCGACAGGACGTAAACTTTTGCATAGAGAATGTAGGCATGCTCTCAGTTGAATGTCGTTTTCCACTTAAATTCCCGAGTTTGGACCCCCACCAGGGCTGGAATTTCGACTGTCCAGTTGGACTGTGCTTGGACTCGCCACCTGCCTCACCAGGTGTCGACATCGGCCAGCGGCTGGCCCGCGCGCACTAGCGCCTGCCGGCCGCCGCCAGCTTCTTCGGTCCAGGGTACTTGGTCTTCCAGATACACCTCCCGGTGTCGAACTGGTTGCTGTTGGCGCCCAGCCGGCAGACCAGGCCGTAGCCGCACCTGCCGAAGATGTTCCAGGGTCCTCCGCAGGTCTGGCCGGGTCGGCGGGCACACACCTTGCAGCCGCAGTCGGCCAGACAAACAGCCGGGTGTCGGCCGAACGGCGCGCACTGGGCCAGGCTGGGCAGGCGCTGCAGGCACTCCAGACGCCGCTCGGGCGTACACGCGACACAGCTGAGGCCGGCCGTCGGCGGCAGCAGCGCCAGCAGCGCCGCCACCAGCCCGGTCAGCAGCAGCGGGCTCATGGTCGGCAGCAGGCGCGGGCGCGGGTCGGCAGGCTCGCGCTCGGTGCCGTCGCCGGTCCCAGGGCTCGTCGTACTGGCTGAGCCTGCTGAAGTGGTGGGTGCCGTTCTGAGCGAACATGAGCGCAGAAGGCGACTGGACTCTCCACTCGAGAGTGATGTTAACTGACACCCACATTGTATTGTTGAGGGCTGGTAAGCAGTGTTGGAATCCTATCGAATTATCGTTTATGCCGAAGATGGCGGACAGGAGAGAAGTCGGTGAAAAATGTATGTTGCACGATGAGCATCACACAAGGCGCAATTGCTTAATGAATGTGGCATGCATTTTAGTGGCAAACGTCTTCAAACGCGAACTCAATATCTCTGATTAAATGATCAGCATGCATTGACCTGCTTCCACACCAAATCGGTTGCTGGCAGTAGTATTTGCCATAGCATTGACATCATTCAATCGTAATGTTATGGTAGGATCGAAAGCCTTCTAAAAACTGTATATGCCGGCGAGCTCTGGAAAGGATTCGTGTGTTGGACAACGTTGCATAGCACCTGATAACATATATCTACATTTTCAAGTCCATTCCAGCCTGTATCCGTATGAGTCAATCCATCCCATATCCGTGTTGAATTGAGATATCCATCCATTATCCAGTCTGTTTACAAAATTGACATAACTAAAAATGATTGCTTGCGGTGATAAATAGCAACTCGACCATCGACATATGGAATATTTGAATTTATCAGATAAGTCAAAACATAGACTCGATGTTTGGTATAAAATGTGGCTTACAATTTTCATTAGCAGCACAATATACTACCGAATCAGACAATTCCACGGCTGATCAAAGGTGCGGTCGTTTTTCGATGACATTGGATGGTGCATGAGCATGAACAAAGCATCGAAGAAACATGATAACTGCCAATTAATTAAACAAGGTAGAGGCAACAACAGTTCCGAAATAAAATGTGAAATACCCATCATGTTTCTATGCACATTACTGTAATTGTCTTGAATAATGCAATATAATTGCATGTATTCAGGTGAGGTCTGTGCTACATATGTTAGGCGTATCCCGTGTAACATACGTCAGTTCAATCCTGTGTTACCTGAGTGGG